>JASANE010023637.1:0-22997 GCA_030248225.1 Trileptium ribeirensis
TGCATAACGGATATCGTAGGCTGGGTGACGCAGCGCTGCACCCGGTGTTTTTTACTTAAATAGTAAAACAATTGCAGGGATTCCACTCCAGAGAACCTTGGGTAAATCTTGGGAGTACTTCCTGCATTTCTTGGGGCTGGGGGGGCGGAAAGCCATATTACATGAGTATGACCGGGTAACATGTCCACTACAAATTTGCCTTATGGAATTTCGGTACTACTATTGTGTAAGCCGAAGAAAAATAACAGTCTATAAAATCACAAAATCGAAAAATATGGCTATAATTCTTATTTTGGATATATTTTGAAAGGCGGCACATATTTTTTCGTTTCATTTTCAGGAAGTCGCGATCTTTTTTTCGTCGAGATATTTTACTGTAAGTTATAGAATAAAGAATTTCGCGTCTTTAAATTCGCAAACTTACAGTTTATAATTATGAAACTTTTTCTAAATTAAAAAGTTTAATACGCAGTTTAGTACGCAAGTTCAAAAGTTTAGCTTAAAACAAATTTTCGAATAGTCAATAATGTCGAGCATTTATAATTCATGCTTAAGGTATATATAAATTAATATGCTTATAAATTTTTCAACGAATTTTAGTTTTTATGTGCTTTTACACGATTTTGTAGCAGACTTAACGCATACTACAAAGTTAGCCTAAATTCAGCACCTTATATTTGGATTAAAACTTAAAAAATGTGAGAATCCTTGAGTAGTTATGAAGACAAGTAGTATAATATTGCTAAATATTAAGTTTGAATGTACGTTTACCTTGATTATTTAATAAAATATTCAGGAATGGTCAGAAATACTATCCCAAATCGGACGGTTACACCGGACGCACTCTGTAAACTGCTGAATTGGTCAAACTTCTATGTCGCATAATTTGAAATGTACATGGCCATATTCGGGAAAAATATTCAACCAGAATATATTTTCATCGAATCAAACATCTTTGCTTATATACATACATTTGTGCTAGATCACACAACAAAAGTTACATTGATCAATTTTATGTCACGAAATGCCCCGCAAGAGCTAAAAGTTTAATAGTCGCAAGTAACCTGGCAACGCGGAGAACCAAAACAACGACAACTGTATGTACAATGCTGGAGTTCGCTTGGAAGGTAATCTATTTTCCTTTATAACTGCTCCGTGTGGTGAATTAAAGCTATATATAGTCTTTTTGTAGTGATAAGCACAAAATCACTACAACTATCTTGGAGAACCAGCAAATAACACTGGTTTTTAGTCTTTGTAGAAATGGTAAATTAACCGCTTAATATATATATGTGCGTATTTCGAGTTTGTCGATGTAATGAACATGTGTCCGAGTTTAGTGTTTAGGAAGAGAATGGATTTAGTATGATGAGACTTGGCCGCACTCGTTTCAATCATGGGCATAGGTGTCTTTTGGCTAACGTTCAGGAAGTCCAATGTAGCGTCATCATCTGATCATAGCAGATGATTATGACTTGGCTTTGACTAAATTTTTTACATGATCCGCCTCAATTATTTTTATATTACTACTCTAGCAATTTCGACCCTCTACTTGCATTATATATTTTCACGACTTTTAAAATTTCGACCCGCCATTTGCATTATTTTCACATGACTTTTGCTATTTGGACCCACCATTTGCATTATTTTCACATGACATTTGCAATTTCGACCCGCCGCTTGCATTATTTTCACATGACGTTTGCAATTTCAACCCACCACTTACATTAATTTCACATGACTTTTGCAATTTCGACCAGCCACTTGCGTTTTTTTCAAACGACTTTTGCAATTTCGACCCACCACTTGCATTATTTTAACATGACTTTTGCAATTTCGACCCACCACTTGCATTATTTTAACATGACTTTTGCAATTTCCACCCGCCACTTGCGTTATTTTCACATGACTTTTGCATTTTCGACCCGCCACTTCCATTATTTTCACATGACTTGCAATATCGACCCGGCACTTGCTTTATTTTCACATGACATTTGCAATTCCGAACCGCCACTTGCATTATTTTCACATGGCTTTTGCAATTTCGACCCGTCACTTGCATTATTTTCAGATGACATTTACAATTTCGACCCTCTACTTGCGTTATTTTCACACGACTTTTAAAATTTCGACCCGCCATTTGCATTATTTTCACATGACTTTTGCAATTTGGACCCGCCACTTGCATTATTTTCACATGACTTTTGCAATTTCGACCCGCCACTTGCATTATTTTCACATGACTTTTGCAGTTTCGACCAGCCACTTGCATGTATGATTCAGATCAACCCGTGATTAACACCTAGTTCAAACGGTAATAAACTCAATTTATAGACATCAGTTATTCATAGCCGAACTTTAAACAAATTGTTCTATTCTATGCGAAGTAACAGACGGTAACATTTGGGCGTTTTGATCGGGAAAATATGTACCCCTTATTTCGAAAGGAAAACGTCGACTGTACAGTATGCACTTTATAGGTACACTGCGGTTAAAATTTTAAACACCATGCATCATACTTAAGCAATCAACAACAGCAATACCAACGCGATTTTGACAAAATATTGGATTTTTGCTTCGTTTCAGCTGTTAAAGCCGTTATCGGATAGATTTCAGTCCTGCGGTTGCAATAACACAGGCCCAGTGCACTGTGAAAGCTATGTTAAAAGTGTTTTATTTTATCCCGCCTCTTCGAAAGAGACACAAACAGAGCAATGCTCCGACCACTATGTGCCGATGGTTAACTGCAATCAATGGTAAAAAATTGTTTAATCCAACCGAGCGTTCCTGAGCGTTGCTGTTGCTGTAACAAAACCTTGGATTAGCGCGGGAACCTAGCAGCTGATAATCTATCTTCAGCACAAAAGTTAGCAGCTTATGGTTTGAAATTTAGCACTTTTTCAATTGTCTTGCTCAGAGTAGAATCTATCGCAATAGGTTAATGATTCATATATGACGGTTATTCCTGCCTATAACTTGAACAACATTTGTATGTTTCCATCTTCGAGTTTACGATCTAGAGGGGTCATAACCACCTTCTGCCGAATTTTTGTTTGGTATTACATAGGGTAAACCCAACGGTAATAACTTCTCGATATATTTTCTATGAAAATGCAATATGTAAATAGGAAGACTTATTGTTTGTGATATGCGTAGTCAAAAACGACTGGCAGACGTGGGAAAACAGAGAAATTTAATGGCTATATAGGTCTAGAAAAAACAGTTTGTGATTACAACAGAGTAAGAAGAAAACAATATTTATAACAGTGCCAGGATATGTGAATATTGTCCCAAATGTTCGTATAGATTGCTTACAAAATACGAGACGATGCGTTGAGACTGTGGAGTTTAGCGCCATTGCTTTTAATTATTTGCTAGCCAGATCAAACCGCGAATAATATTCTGATCAAATAAAACGGAAAACTTGAAGATACAGACGAGAGCAGTAACATGTGGCCCAGTTCTGGTTCGAAAAATATATTCATCCCTGATGGCGCATGGATGTGTCCTGGATGCGACATGTCGTGGAACAAAGACAAAAAGAGTAACACAGGAGCTAAATGGTGGCAATGTAGCGAATGCGAACGCTGGCAGCATGAGAATATATCTTATCAAGGAAAACAGCCGCTGCGATTTTTTTTGCAAGATTTGTGTTGTACAAATGAGAAAATGATATTGCATACATATATTATGCTGAGGGATCTTTACATATTTGTGCTATCTAAAACTACATATTTCAAACATGACATATATATACGGTTATAACGTTTCCGTTCTGTCGACACAATTAACATAAACAAGCCTCTAGTTGCCTTATTCTGAGACATTACAATGATTCTGCTAATCCTTGAGTTACTGATTACGCTTGACGAACTTATTTGTGGGAAGTTAATTGATGGAAAATCTTGTTATCCACATTGTCCTTATTACCCGGAACGACGGGGACATTTAACCGGATACTATGTCCTTATTCGCCGAAGTCCGGCTAATAAGGCCAATTTTTTATTCTAGCTTATTTCTGCTTAGCAACACGATGCTCTGGCGCAATTTTTCGTTTAAGTCATTATGCCATGGCGTAGATTTGGAACATGTAAAAAAACTTTTTTCAATTTTGTGTGTTCAAAAGTTCAAAAAGTGTTAATATCCTTATTAGGCGACAGCAAATTTTTTCGGTGTCCGTAATACCCCCAAGCACAATATATACCCACAGGTGGATATGGAACGGGGGTTGGTTACCGATAAAGTCATCCCCCTTTAAGACAAACCAAAAACCTAGGGGTTATACTCCTTGGTGATTATCTAAGACCATCCCACTCCCCGCACCAGTCTGTTTACCTGTGATACATACCTGCGTGCATGTATGGCATTTTTACCACGACGGGTAATAAACTAAATAGATCGACAGTTGGATCGTAGACATAAATTACATGCTCTATTGTATTAATGCGCTTCCGGCATTACATGGAGCATTACGTGTGCAGTTTGACACCACTTAGTAAGTTTACATAATACTAAAAATATGAAGTATTTTCACTATTAATTCGAACCAATTAATTATACGCACTCCTATCGTTAAAGCCACTGTGTGGTTTTCGCATAACCGTACCCCTTGGAAAGATTTAAGTGCCGCTGCACTGTGTGGTAGTGGTTGCAAATTCGGGTCTTTTCTTTTAGCCCCTCAGCCAGAATTTGGTCAATTTTGAGGATACAGAGCTGATTTTGGTATAAATCGATTCAGGTCGATGAGGCGGTTCAGAAAATGCTCATTTCACCCACATCCCTGAAATTTTTTTCGACTTTTTGAGACCCCCATTGGGAATCCACAATTCTTCGGAATATGGTCATGTTGGGTACCGTTCGTATTGGTTTGATGAGATAAATCTACTGGTGTGTATTTTATTGAAATCTACGCCATCGTTATGAAGTTATGAGGGGCCCAATTAACCCTGAGGAGCTCCGTTATAACGTTAGAAAAAAATATCTCATAGCGGGGGTTCGGAGAGCGGCAGCCCCCGACATAGGTTTTTAGGTTTAGTGTACGTCTCATATAAGGACCTTAGCTTAGGCTAAGACTAAGGCTTAGGCTTAGTATATCGAGAACAGCATGGTCTGCATTTTATTTCCGCCCTTCAGGGTTACTTGGGCCCTCATAACTTTCTAACAGTGGTCTAGATTTTAATAAAATACTAAACAGTAGATTTCTCTCATCAAACCAAGACGAACGGTACCCAATATGACCGTATTCCGAAGAAAATTTTTTTGGGTTCCCAAGGGGGACCACTAGACCTCAAAAAAATTTTCAGGGATGTTGTGGGTAAAATGAGTATTTTCTGAACGGCCTCATCGAGCTGAATCGATTGTTACCAAAATCAGTTCTGTATCTTCAAAATTGATCAAATTCGGGCTGGGGGGGCTAAAATAGAAGACCCGCAAAAAATTCCATATGACAACATTGCAGGTGTAGACCTTTTTCAGTAATTAAAGCATTGACAATCAACTACAGGATTCAATTACGCACAAAACTGTGTTTCCTGCTATTTCAAAACAAAAAGAAAAAGAAAAAAAACAACAAGAAAACTTTGCTTTTTTCCATTTTTTTTGTTTTTTTTCTTTTTTTCCGGAAAAGCCCGTTTTTTTCCGAGTGCCTCTTCTTCCGGAAAAAACCCCCACCGCAACACCACCCATGGGGGGGGCGCCCCCGCCCCCAAACCTCAAAGCTTACCCTTCCCTTTTTCTAACTTAACACCCTCCCCCCCTCATTGTTACTCCACGCAGAAGCACTAGGCCACGGCCTGGGACGCGCATGCGCCATTATGCAAGCTACAAACACAGTAGGACACAAAAGGGACCTGCTCAATCCAACTACTTTATTGCTTTAACGCCCACCGGCCCAAGGGTAATAGAATAAAAAACACCCCTGCACCCCACAACCACACCTCCCCACATCAACAGACAAACTATCAGCTAGCTTGCTTATCTGTTTTGTAACAGCCCGAGTTTTTGGCCGAACTTAAAGATGCAAAATTAGGCCATAAGGGCCTCAAATTTAGCATATAAAGGGCGATCGGATACCGGTGGAGCGTGATCCATGGGTTCATTGATGCATTGGCTATAATAATTGTATTGAATAAAATAAAGTACTTTACTTGTGTATGTTATGAATGTATAATCACGCTCCACCAGCCCGAGGTGCGCGGGGTGATTTCGCACCCAAAATTGAATCAATATCTTATGGTTAGGGTATCCGATCGATCCCTGGACAAGTACTGCTCTATATATATATGTATTAAAACGTTGTGTCATTTATTTGTGTTGAAGTAAGGGACGGATGCGTAGTCGGATCGGCTGGGGACAAGGGGGAGAGATTTCGCGTTTCATCACAATCCGATCTAACGAATTTTGCTACTTAGGTGCCCCAGGGCCGCTCCCGGTGCGCATCCAGAAACGTTATGTGCTCATAATTGTTATATTATACAAAAAATATGTATTGTATGGGACGCTGGGTGTCAGGATGGGTCGGGGTATTGCGCGAAACCCTCATGACAAAAATTTGCGTTTTTGAGCTTTCTAATATTCTTGGGATCTGGGAAGATCTATCCTGACACGCCGGGCAAGGAAAACTGTTATTTTATTAGTGTTCTAATTCATGTATGTTTTAAGGGGCGTTTTGAGTACGTAGGAAGAACGATAACACCGATCTGATGTGACTAAATTTTCATTTTCACTGGGTGTAAGAAAATTCAAATTTTGGGTTTTTAAGGATTTTAAACAATAAGGGGGACATCAAACTATCGTTAGGGCTTTATAAGGATTCAAAATTATTCCCTCGGGTCAACTTACTCCCAACCCGTAAATACTTATGGACTCCCGATCCCGCGTTTATACTCTCAAACTTTAGGGCCCTAACTCACTATGTCTCAAACCAAAACTCCTCGCTTTTTGGAGCTCTATACCTCAACTGGGCCCTATACTAATCATTTCACTGAAAACCGGGGCCATCCGCCCCAACGGGTTTGCACAGGATTCCCCTAACCTAGTCGGGACCCAAAACTTTTCTATTTTGCACGCAGAAACGGGCCTTTAACGGGCCTCCTAGGGGAACCACATTAAGATTGGGGTTCTCATGAGTAGGCGACCAGCCAGGGCATGGATATGATCCCGCCCCCGGCCGCCTGCTCCTTCCCGTTCCTGAAAAATAAACAAAAAACAACTAAAATTTCTAAGCATTCTCAGCGCCCGAAGCGCTTTTATATTTTCCAAAACTTATAAACCTCGCGCCGACCAGCGCGAGGTTTTGTTGTTTACGTCGCTTGGTTCTGTGTAGGGCCCACAGCCCGTATCTACATTGCCGCTGCTGACCAAGGGGGCTTGGTCTTATTATTATTACTATTATTAGCTGCAGAATCTGCGTCTTGTTGTTATTTGTTTTCGACCATTATGTTTAAGCCGCGCTTTATGTTTTGCCAGGTTTATATATATATGGGCACGACTGCCGAGTCGGCTAGAAATTTTGAAATTTTGAATCAGACCACTTTAAGCGACTAAAGTATATAACCGACGGGGGGTAGATAGACAGTATATAAGGAGACTGCCCGATTCCCCGATCGGAGCCAGTCGAGCTTTTAAGTCTAGGGTTGGCGGTTGTCGCCATTTAAAATTTATTTTAAAATTTACACGATTTCCAATCGTTTTGGTGTTTTCGTTTTTCTTTTTCGTTTAGGCATACTAGGGAGGTTTCTCGCCGTGCCTCCACGGTGGAGAGCCTTCCCTGGTTGGACACACGTTTTCGATCTTATAAGGGCCGCCCTTTGCGGACGTTGGAGTGTCGGAAGGATGCTCCGCGCGCCCGTAAAGGTCGGGCCCCGATGAAATTCAGGAAATCGCAAGAAAGTTGCTCAAAATTCTGTTCGCTTAGAGTTCGACTGGTTCCCCGCTCCTCGGACATATTCCTTCTTTCTCAGGTCCGGGGAGTGATCAAATTTTATCGCTAGGAAAAAATTTACAACCCGAGGGCAAATCGGAGTGACTCAAACTTTTGTGTTGAGGTGAACGTCAGGGGTTAAAATCCCAGGTCGCGATCAAATTTTCAATCCGGAACAATTGAAATTCAGAGTCTAGGGCAAGAACGGAGATATAATCAATAGGCGTTTCAGAGGTTCAGCCAAAATTGGTGAGGACGTAGCCGTTTGCATCCGCGGGTGACACGGATTGTCCCCTGTTTGTGCGAAGTCGAGTCTCAGCGTCGAATCCTCGTTCGTTCGTTGGTTCTTGCTTTTGGTTAAATTTGGATGCAAGCGACTGCGCGCCCGAACGTGGCAAAGTTTTAAGAGAGTCACTCGTTGAGCACAGGACAAAACAGAGACTGGAGCTGGCGGCAACTAAAATTTTATAATCAGCCTGGGTGGAACGTGTCTTTTCTAACCGTGCAACTACGGGGAAAATTCATGTCGGCACCCGCTCCCGGAGCTCTCTGGGAGCGAGTTTCGGAATAATTAGATCGTTTGTGAGCCACTCCAGTCGCTGTTGAGATTGTGTAAAATTTGGAACCGCTGGGCTCTGTTTTTTTTTAGTCCGAATTACCGAATGGACTAAGCCATCGGAGGTTAATAGGTAATCAACGATACGTGGACAGAAAATCGCTACTGAAAAATTGTTAGGAAATTCATCGGTTTCAGAGGCATTTCGTCGGGCCTAACTCGATTTCAAAATTTTTTGGGTATCGTGTTCAAAGATGGCATCAAATGTATTCCGAGGGTGTCTTGTAGGTCACCCGAAAATTTCATGTCATATTGTGAATATTATCGTTGAGTGCTATGTGCCCTGATTGGGCAATGTTATATATATCTAGTGTGCTGAATTCAAAAGGATCAACAGTAAACCAATTAAACTGTGTGTCATTCTTGAAGCAGTTCGGGATGTTTGATTAAATTTCTGATCTCAGCAGGATTTTGCACAAGTAATTTAAGCAACCCCTTTTAGGACTTAACGGAGTTAAACCGAAGCGAAATTTACCTTGTAGCGGACTAGTTATCTATGACCCTGTGTTAGCTGCTTCGCGCCGTATCGGCGTTCACTTGAATTTTTAGGAGCGCCCTACCGCGAACGACCCACAGCCAATCTTCGCTCTGCATCGCTCCTCGTCTGGTACCCAGCGCTAGTGACTAGATTCTTGACAATTAAGGGACTGGGGCCTCCGCCTCAGTGCCCCTACGTCATCATGAGCATTCAAAATTTAGGGAACACGCCTCGACTAGGCCTTTAGGAGTTGTGCACTCTCATAGTCTAGGCTTCTGGGCCCCTTGTGCAACGCTCTAAGATTGGAAACGTGACAAAGCGCATAGGGACGCACCAACGGGGAATCTCGCTAGGACCAGAGGACCCCGCTTAGGGAATTAAGTGGAATATGAGGGAAAGGCGAGTCAGCCTTATTACCTGTGAGCAGGCCTAAGGGTTGACTCTCCCTCGGGGGACCTCATACCATTAGACACGTGGGCCAATATTGGGGCCAGGCCGAACACCCTGGTTAACCCGCCGGCAACCTGCTAAGCTAAGCGGTTCCCTTAGGTCATCGCATAGATCACCGGGGAGTCGTGGAAGCCGGGGTTGTCCGGGCACCACATAGAGAAAAAACGGTGGTGCAGCTGGGATCCCTTAGGGCCAGAACTGGTCCTAGTACATGTTAGCTTAGCGCATGTCAATCAGTATATACATATTGCACATGTAACGTTTTAATTTATAAACATGAACGATATATAGCAAAATTTTGTAATAACTTTATATCCAATTTAATTAAAATATGTAAGGAATCAGATACAATGGTTTACACATAAACGAATGATTTGTGATTTTGCGCTAATATATATGTTCAGTCGTTACAGAATTGATACAAATTTTCTTATGGAATTTACTGATAATATTTCGTTTTAGTGCATGAAAAACTAAATAGATGTCCATCAAATGGAGAAACTACGAAAGCTCTTGCACGAGACCTCTTCGCAGTATCAGTATCCGATGTTTCCGGCCCCACACGGATCCGATGGCTTCTGTGAGAGCTAAAGGCATCATTCAGAGAAGTATGTGCACGAAGTGCGCTATTGCAGCGACCATGTTTTATGAAAACAATATTATCATGACATTACGTTGTTATAAAAATAGTAACATCAATAGCGTAGGCTAACAATATTGCAGCTACAATATCATATAATGCTAAAGTTTTGAGGACAGCTTCGCTTTTACCAATATTTTTAAATTATGGCTCATAGCTTGAAAACGTCAAACTGCACTCTCAATAGCACATACTTAACATCGCTGGCACAATAAAATTGTTTTATATTGCTCTGTCAATGGCCTAAGCTAGACATATCGCTGCTGCAACAATATTGCCTTATATTGTTACCCAGCCGCAAGCTTGTCTTTGTATGACAAAGCCCATACGAGCCTCCGCCGGCAGACAGTGGGAGTAGACGCCACGGATTGGCCAAAAAGCATTTGTGTCTGGCACTTATGATCCCATAACCCGAAAAAGAAAATGGTAGCAAGCAGTCGGATGCCTATAATTATTGATATTTGTAGAAATTGACGCTTGCATAAAACGAAAATATACACAATTTTAAATGGGATCGAAATATTCCCAACTACCGTTGTGCCGTTAGCGCACTAAATACGAGAAAAATACGCAATTTGTGTACCAAATTTTACAAGGGTCATGTGTACAGTCATGACGTTTACCCAACCAAAATGAATGCCCAGCTTGGCAGACGACAAAACTAGAATACATACTTATTACATTTAGCTTAAATTCATGTACGCACGCGTGACTGTACATATTAGTTTTCATTGTATAGTTTCTACTAGTTATGCTGTCAAACAACCATATTTGTTGACACCCGATATTTATCCGATAATATCACATATATAATGGTGCTGTTGACATTTTCGAAATGAACTTTACTATGTACGAATGATTTAAAAAATCGCTTGAAGCATGCGCTATGATACTGCCTGTTCTCTAGACAACCGATAACAGTAACACTGCAACTAGTATGTCAAGCTTTCGTGCTGGCTATAGTTCTATGTCTGCAAGCAGCTATCTAAAACGTATTTTCGTGGCGTAGTCGCCGATACCCTTCGAGGAAACATGGTTCAGAACCCTAATAAAGTCACGTACTGATTTTCACACACAACGAAAAACATTCTTAGGGAAAACTATATATACCTATTACTGAATGCTTAAGACACTGAATCTAAAAGAATATTTGCAAGTGAAACTGCTTAGATTACCATTCTTGTCAAGTCAGTGAACAGTTTCATCTGGCGATTCATCCACGTTGGTTCATGCCCGATTGATACTAATATATTTACTGTAATTAAAGATATTCTATTTCCACAAATGCATTTGCGGGGCATCAATCTGAGCTCGAGAAAGCGCTGATTTAAGATATATATATAATATATTTTTTGCACCTTAATGATATATAACATAGGCGCAGGGCAAAATTACACGGACTTGTAAAGCAAGCATAATGGATATATGCCGAAGTGAATGAGTATTCTTGTTTTTATTGTAAATCAACAAGTACAGCATATAATATACAACATGTCACTTGCGCAAGCACAGTGAAACCAAAATATTTAAAGATTCGCCTGGTTTAAAGATCACTCTTGACATTTTTTCCAGATTAGTGAACAAGGCATGATGTTGGAAAATTAAAAAAATAGCACCGAGGTCTACCAGGACATAAAAGCAGCGCCTAGAATTGGCCAATGAAAGTCATGTTTCGTAGATCACAAAGTTTCCATAGAAGGAGAAAAGAACGTGTCATTTGACTTTGAAATAGGCTTAAAATTGTCATAATTTTGTTAGGATATGCGCAATAGAAAGTTTGATAACCTGGTTTAACAGAGTCGTAAACTGCTTGTCTTAAAGCCCTATATTTATTATATTCTGTTGTAGACTTTGTGTAGAAAAAAGTTTATAATAAAACAGTTTATCATTCTTCAACGATATTGTAAGCTTTTGATACAGACGGAAACATTCCATTAAATTTCTTGATAGCTGCAGGAGACATTGTTGCTGTGACGGTGAGAAATTTTCCGTCAGGAGACGCCACGATGTCTCCAACACCAGCTTCACGGTAAAGAAATCTAAAATGAATTTTACGCGGTTTAATGATGGCAATTTTACACCAATTTCCCTGTATGACAGTTAAGCAATCTAATAAGTAATCTATGTACATACACGATGAAGCAAAATGATTTTTCCTTCTTAGGCCGTGTTCACATTGCTTCCGATCCGATCCGATATTACATAATTGTGTGCACATTATATTTGTTCCGACTAAACTCTATTACCTACCGTATGCGTTTTTTCTCACTACTTGATCCCTTTCGTATTCGAAACAACCGTGCATGGTATTTATCCACGGTTGGACATAAATAATTAGTTAAATAATAAACAACTGAACCTAAACTGAAATGACAACACAAAAAGCCATTTATAGTTAAATTGTTGGCCTGTGTAACGCAAACTTCTTGTGACACGACTCGAAGGAGTCTAGCTTTCTTGCCGCAACAAACAGTAGCACTTTTGGTGCTGTCGTGCCATAGTGCTTCGGTTTCGTAATTAACATTATAAGACCTGTACACTTTTTATTGTCAATATCGAATAGCCTGGTTTTGCATTGTATTGGTCTTTTTGCTTCAAATCATGGATTGTCGGGATTTGTTACGCAGGCCAGTAATCACAATGCATGGTTAATAGACCAAAATACAGATTTAATTTTTAGATCATCGTTGCTAATCTCAAAACATTGGCAAATGCGACATAAATAATTAGACGAACTCGACAAGGTGACATAAATATATCGGTTGTCACAGTATTGTTGAGTAGATACTCTGGACTATTAAGAGAACTTTTCCCGGTTGGAGGATTATAAAATTGGCATTGGCGTTGTATCTGTACTAAATCAATATCTATTAGCAACGTTTTTATTCAAGTTAGTACCCTAGAAGTTTCGTGCCGCCTAGAGTTTGACGTTACGGGAAAGTATGAATCCTGATGTATTTCACCGCGCAGTGATACCAAAATTGACTCTTTAAAAATTATTTTCTTTAACCATTTTCCGAACAGTGTCGCACGCATTTGATGCAGTGTATATATTGTGAATCGATGTTGCAACCGAGGTGGTCGTATGGCGCCCGTTTGCACCCGCGTTCATTAAAAGCCCAAACAACAGCTCCTAAATCGCGTAGTGGCTCCGAAATGGGGCTCGCAACAGAACGATTCAGTTCCAATCCGCCCCTCGGAACAAAAGTTTGCTTTACATTGTAAGGACCACAAGAAATACGTGTAAAATTAAGTATGGAATGTTGAAATCGTTGCGAAATCGCTAACATAATATAGATAGGAGGAGTATATAGGACTATTATTGAATAATACCTACATATCTAATCAAACATCGTCCTAACTGCTGTAAATTAAAATTATTCGTGGGATGATAAAGGTGCCCTGGTGGTCTTCCAATTCACCATCTCTGGGACATCGAATGGTCAAAGGCGCAGTGGTAAACCACGACTACTTAAGATGGTATAGTCAACAAATTGTATTTCAAGTTTCATGGGGCTAAATATGTGAATATGATCGAACCTGAACGTTTTCTGAAACAGGTTTTCGGCTAATTTAAACATTTTGATACATTTAAACTGTGATTATATATGTCATTAACACAGATATTTATGTATGAAATATAATAATAATTATCGATTTTGCTAAAAGTTAATATACAAACATCAATATTATACTATAAAATACGCACGGAGTGGTATACAAATTCACGTATTGCAAATAGTACTAATGTATGTACCTCTGTATTGTGATGTGGTCTCCACATACATAGTTATAATGAATCGTAACGTTTACTCAGGTTATGTTCATGTACTCGTTTAACATCGTTCAGGCCCTCCAAAACTTTCTGAATTTCATCGACTGTGGGCTACCCCTTACCGTCTGACGTATCTTCGTCATGGCCAAAAAATTGCTATAATATTAAATTCGTCTGAATGTAATTGGGTTAAAACCAAACTATAAGTGAAAATTGTGCAATAGCCATGCTGACAATTTTTGACGATCCGTATAGTTTTAGACAATGCTGAATCATAATAATTCATATAAAGATACGCATTATATTCTATGTAGTTACAGATTAAAACAATTCATAAATAATCTGCTTTATTCTAATACAGTCTTTTCTTCTATAATTCTTGTGTTCCTTAAAATGGTGTCATTTGTTATTGCAATTTTAACGGTTCCGAACCGCATTTTTCTTTGTGCAAGACGGTACGTGTTCGTGTGATTACAAATAAAACGCAAATTTACAAGCTCATTTTATATTTAAATAACTCATTAAATATTGAACTTATGTTAAAAATAATAACACCATAATGTTGTATGTAGATCGTGCTTTGAGAATTTCAGACAAGGTTACCTTGAGAAGCCTAAGTGTAATTCATGCCATGCCGTTCTCAAAATATTAACCATAATTTTTTGCCTAATAAAAATGTCCTGTCTAATTTAAGGTGTTTTGAAGGCACGTATCTGTAAACAAACAAAACAGGCGCGAATCAGCAAGTCTTATAAACCCTGAGAAACCTCGCATTTTGACACATAAAAATATGGCGATTTTTTGTAAACTAAAACATACACCAATTTGTTACACGACGGCGGATCGTGAAACTTTAACATATCAAACAGTCCAGTCTTTTGTGAGAACTTGTCGAAGTTAAAGCCTTTCCTCAAATAGTGCCGTTCCTTAAATAGTGCCCTACTCTATATTGATATATCCACCAATATCAACATAGGAAACTAACCCTAATTCCGGCCCAGTAATGGGTATAGTAATCTTCAACTTCTCGTAGCCAAGGGTCAATCCAATCTCTTTGTCAAGTCGAGCATAAAGCAGGCCTAATCCTTGGCGATTTAGGCATGACACCGGTATCACAGACTGATGCAGGCTTAGGCTTTCTATGCTTAAATATATAATAATAAAACGACACAAAACATGTATGAGTAGGCGACAATTTGAGAAAGCTATCAAAATATAAAAGTTTTATTTATATAAACAGAAACTATATAACAATGGCCCATTCACTTAGAGGCTGGAAGTTATAATAAAAAGAACAGCTTAGTGCCAAGGGTTCAGGGGCGACAGTCTCCCTAACTTAGGCTTCGGCTCACTGTATTATAGGGCCCTCAATTTAGGTTAAGTCTTATCAGGTATCGTACATATAGAACGACATAGCGTGTATTTCCCTTCTGCCCCTAAATGTTACACTGGCCTAACAGCCATATCACTATACACGAGCAGCGTCCAGGAAACGAAACAAAAAATTAAAAAACACAACATAACTAAATTTGTATCTGTAACTTCCTGTATTGTATGTATATTGCGATTTGGTTACGTGGGATGTCCAGAAGCAGGGATTTGAATACAACAGTTGGCTTTGGACAATGTCGATAAGTACAAATGTTTTACTAGAAACTCAAACACCCTCAATTTATGATATTCATGGCAAGACAAATTCTTTTGGCGGCACCAAATTTATCATTTTACTATGAAATAATACCATCAGAGAAAAAATTCGAAAGTTAAGATAAAAATAACCTTGCTTCCGTGAAGGGTACTAAAAACCCTTATTTTGACCTCTGACCCCGAACCATGGGGCGTTATACCCCATGGGCCGCAGAGTAAAAGCAACACCGACAATGAGTTTCCCATGCCCAAAACCCCCCAGGTAAAACTTACCAGCTACCCAAGACGTCAGAACAAATTTTCAAATGTTGGGTCGAAGAACCACGAGGGTGCCATACCTCGAACCCCACAACTCCAGGACCGCAGACACAAGTTAGAACAAAACTAACACTAGCAATAAGTTTCCCATGCCCCAAAACTCCCAAGTGCAATCTATCAGCGTCCCAGGACATAACAGTAAAATTAGAAATTTTGGACTGGTGAACCATGGTGGCACCATACCCCGAACCCATAGAACCATGGATCGCAAGCAAAATCAACACCAGCAATGAGTTTTCCATGCCCAAAAACCCACAAGTAAAACTCAGGACGTCAGAACAAATTTTCGAACTTTGGGTCGAGGAACCACGGGGGTGCCATGCCTCAAACTGTTGCCGTATACAACAAAATAAGAGGCATCGTCATTTATCATTTTACTATGAAATAAAACCATCCAGAGAAAAAAATTCCAAAGTTCAGATAAATAACCTTGCTTCCGTGGAGGGTACTAAAATGGGTAAAATGGGGCAAAAACCCACATTTTAAACCCTGACCCCGGAACAAGACCCCAAATCAAAAAATGCTCGGGATGTACACGGTAAATCGACTATCATGCCGGCTCAAATGACAACAAGATCATGAAAATTGCTTAAGTTGTTCTTCCCGAGTTATGGCCGATCACACATACACAAACACACACGCACACAGACGGAATTTAAAAGATTTCACCCCTGCTACAGACAATCTGATAAGAACATATTTCTAATTTGGAATTCAAAAAGACCTTACTCATCAACCAAATCTATTTTGTTAGCAACTTCGATCATGTTCGCCAATAATGGTTCCATATTTGGTATCCCATGAAGCATTTCTAACACCCGATCGCGTTGTTGTACAGTGTCCGGGTGGCTTATGTCACGAACGTGTATCAGCATGTCCTGAAAAATATTGTAAGTGGTGTCGTGATACCAAGGTATTAAGGTTTCAACTTGACCCATTTTATGTTTCCCACTGAATCGATGTTGTGAACTAGCCTAGCGGTTGAAAAGTGAATGTCATTTTGAATTTGTTCGTAGACTTCCAGTGATGTTTTCTTATGCAAAACGTGTCACAGCACTTTTTAGTGTCCATAATTTATCAAGATTTTAATCCGAAATAACTAATGTAGAAAGATTTATTCTCAGGGACTCATAATTGGCACAAGCCAAATGCCGGGGTGAACTGAACTGATTATAATAGCTTCGCAAGTTTTGTGTGTAAAGAAATATATAAAATCATGATTTACGTTCAATTAACAACCCTATTTTGTATCGATATGGAATTAAACAATATTATAGATAATTTCAAGACAATGACGTGGTACGTTGACACTTTTCATACGCATCATAAACAACGACACTACTATTAATACATGTAAAAGTTGTAGCATAGGCAGCAGTGCGTTAAGTGATTTGTACGCACGGTTGCGACGAGTTCAGACGAGTGCGTCAGCACGAGTTTGAACGAGATAAATAACGCATTCGTGCGTACAAATCTCTTAACACACGCCTGGATGTGCTACACCTGACTTGTAATACAGCTGTGACAAATCATTCATCAACAATGCACGACATAAGAAAACCTAATATTGTGTACGTGACAATTATTCTAATGCGTTACATCGCAAGGCATTAACCGCATTTGAAACATCGTCGAGAGTAGCCGTGAAACTAGCAATGAGTCCGGTCGGGATGGCCGAAATAAATCCAACGGTGTCTTCATAAAGCACGGTGTTTCGCGACGGTAGTGTTCCGGCATGTAAGCTCACATCTAGCGTTGCAAACAGACGATCTTGTGGCAGCAACGATTTGTCATCAGTTAATACTTTGATTAATGAAGTTTTGCCTAAACAAAATATTACAACATATCAGTTCGCATTCAGTATGTTCAGAAGGACTCGTAATTTCTGCCTTAAGCTATTGCGGGGTTTCCTTTTATAGAGAACACGCTATGCAGTCGTAAAATGTAAGCTCGTGCGCTTGCGATTAGCAATCGTGTCCAAAAAGAAGTTAAATTTTAATCAGAAAAAATTAGGTCCCAATACCGTTTAGTAGACGCACTGAATGATAGTGATATTCTCAGAGTTTCATACGTTAAATATCGTACATCATACTCTTAAAAAATATTACACATATAATTGTGAAATTTTAAGTTACACAAAACAAATTTATTTGGTCTCGCAACTTTGCTGCTTCGATGTTTTCACTTTTCATTAGAATTTTTATGGTACCAAAATACATTTAGTTTGTGTTCCAACTTCGCAGCTGCGACGTTATCAACTTTCGCCAGAACTGTTCACTATATAATGCAAACTTTACCTTGTTTTAGGAATTTCACCGCTGGAATCAATATACCGAGCAATTATAGCGGAGTATGCCAAAGCACTGGCAATCGTTTAGCCTTAATTTTTAGCTTTTCCGCACACCACTCTTGAAAATCAGCACACAGGAGTGGGGACACGCTTTAGTATCAGGGTATTTATTACGGGGTAAATATTGCAATTCAAATTTAAGATCACTGTTGTCTATATGACAATAGGTTATATATTATGACCAAATTAAATGACCCATACTTGAAAGTAAAACAGCAATTTTTCGTCGTTTCTCAAGAGCTACAGAAAGTTACAGAAGTCTTCAGAAACGCCACAATACAGCGATGCAACTGTACCCGGGGCATGCATTGCAAAGTAATAAGTTATAAAATGCTAAACAGTATGAGAAGGCAAGGTACTGTTTAAGAACAGACGCCGATATCTGCACGAACTACGAGTGGACTAGACTAAGGAATGTGGTTTGTGCTTCGACGCAGATTTCAAAAACCTTACAGCACTGAAAACAGCAACACTTTGAAGCTTATACTTATTCATCACTTTACTCTGCAACACCGAAATCTAAGCGCCTAGGTCGGCGAAATTTCAACTACCGTAAAAATTGTTGTACTTTAATGATAATTGAAAACGGACACACAATAACAAAACAACAAGCAAACCAAAAACAGAATCTCCGGCCTAGCTATGTAATAAATTGCCAGTATACTAGTCACCACAAGATCATAGTGCAGAAGCTGGGAGAAATTCTTTTTGGCCCGTCGGCGACGCAAACTTCGGCTAGAACAAAGACATAACAAGTACAAGACACAATTTGATGACTATATTTTTGCGCCAAAATAACATAATGGGTTATGTTTCTTTTCTACAGAACTGTGGATTTGGTACAAGAATTATTTCAACTTTTATCGAATTTAGTGTACTAAAGGTCCAACGATGTCTGGGAAATATTGTGATTTCGACAAAAGAAGTTTGGATCTGGTGCCTGAGAGTATACAAACAAGTTATTAAACCAATTGGAACCAGTGGTCATTATTTGTACGAGGTTATTGACGTGGAATCAGAAAAAATTTTGCTGGAAACGTAAAATCACAATATTATTAACAGTCAATATATACATACACTAGTGCCAGTGTGATAAATATAAAAAAATCATATTTTTGCGATTTTTCTAAGCCAATTTCACACCTGCTAGGATAGTGGTCTGACTTCGTTGAATTTCCTGGTTTTTATTAGAAACCAATTTTGGGGCAATGGCCATACGTTTAATTTTTGCAAAACACCAAATACAATAATACACGCCAGAAATGATTGTTGAATTTTCGAACTATTAAAATTAATGTTTTATATAAAGCAACTAACTGTTTTAAAGCGAAGGTCAGGATATTTTTAACTCGTTTCTGTACAAAAAGTATAGAAACTCAAGGACACAGACTAGTTATAGAACACATACCGCCATTCGTATATCCAATAACCGCAATGACTGGATATTTGTTGTGTCGTTGTTGTTCGGCTCGCTCGCGTAGCCTTGTCTCACGAATCGACTTTAGTTGCTTTTTCAAACGAACCTGGCGCTGCTAGAATATAGTTTAGAAGCAAATCATAGAGACACAAGAATTTACAAAACAACTAGCCAAATGAATATAACCGCTGCACACTTTTTCCATTCAACGTGTTCTCACTAATTATATTGCACAAATAATACACTAGCAACAAAACAACCAATAAAAATGTTATAAAAACGTTTTGAATACATATCACACAATTAAGTTCAGTCGACCTCAAGTTTATCCCCATCTTACACCTGATTTGAATTGTAGCCGTTTTGGGGTAGTTAAAATAGCATAGTTACAGAAATTATCTAATTTCATCTTGCTACTTTGATAACAACTAACATAGAATAAATTATATGGCGTGTTCACATGTTTAAACTTTTTGCTCAAGTTTTCATCAAAATTTTTTGAGCTCAAATTTTGATCAAAACTTGAAAGTGCTTTTTTGCATTTCTGGTAAGTTTGAAGATCTGAACACTGCGCACAACCTTTTTAACGCCACGCCTATATCCAATCATCGACGAGATAAATTACCTGAAAAAAATATGAGCTCAAATGTTGAAACACTGCAAATTTCCAATAAAAATCACCTTCATATGCTGAGCTCAAAATGATTTGTCCAAAAGTTTTGCCCGTCTCAACACGCCTATAGCTAGCATTTACGCCAGACCTAATCCGACTAACGATTTAAACTGGTTAATCGTGTTGCCATCAGTTGCGTACACTTAGGCAATAAAAACACCCACTCCAATAATTTCTTTGCCTCAGGAAGTTCATTTTTACTTTCACAGAACGACAAAAAAATGTGAGCTACTAATTTCATACTCTATGTATGTATACTGATAACAGCTCTACTAAAATCTGTTGACTGAAATGCAGCTTTTTAAACCAGCAAAGTTGTCGGCGCAATGAATTGTACACATAATTCATCATCTACATATGCAGGGCCTGTATTATAATAGATATAGAGTAATATTGGCATAATTGGTGTTTCACATTTTATATGAAAACTATTAATCTACTCACAATATGCACATACTATTGCAGGCACCCGGAAACGATTTTGAGTCTGGGGCAAGCTAATATAAAACAATCTGGGTGGCGCGGCAGCTAAGATAAAACACACCTGGGGAGTAGGTATACTCCTAAGGTGTAAAGGGGTATTCTTTAAGGGTCGCACCCATTTCTCAAGCCATAACTACTCACCGCACACATCGCGCGCTGAAAGCACGAGGAAGTTTTTGGGTGAATTGTCAAGAATTAAGGACATTCAGGTAAAATTGGCAAATTTCCGTTATTTTCTAGGGAGGCGAGGCAGAACGAAAAATATACCCCATCTTGATTTCTGGTTGGGTAGCTGCTCTCTGCACCACTGTTCCCGGGTACCTGGAAACTAGTTACCTCGTCGAAAATCGAGACGGTTGAGAAGTGTTCCGGCTACTTAGCATAATTATATACATATGTACTGACCAAGTAAATAAGTTATATATCAACATCTTACATGAAACGCGAAATTTCTTAAGTCAAGTTTGCTTCAACCATCAACATTTTTAAAAGATACATTTATTTACAGTGACGGTCAAAATAACCATCTAATTTCAGAAATTGTTGAGTAGGTATGTAACGTTCGGCAACAAATCGAATTCTTAAACATCACAGTGCAAAGTTTGCTTTAATCACCATCTTTTGCGAATCTACAGTACGAGACAGAAATAACCGCCGCATTTCGAGCAAGCAAGTTACGAGCAGGTCTCGACCGACTGGCTCGTTCGAGATCTCGAAACTATTCTTATTCTATTTCGCCATTGTAATTTTGGTCGTAATTAAGACCACGGCCACCGCCCGTACCCATGGCAACCTATAAACACCTATGTAACTAACATTAAATACTTCACACCCGAGTTACGTAACTTGTATATCGTGCAATATTTGACAAACTGACGCCGGACCAAACCGGGTCTGCACGGGTCAAATTTCGATATGCACTCCAAGGACCTGTATGGGATTTGTTGTCACTTTGTTTCTTATAATGGAATAGACAACGAACATTCAAATATACCGCATACGACCAAGTCAGTTAACACAACGTTTTATAATGAGCGATGAGTCCATTTGGACCGTACATGTACATGGCCACGGAAGCGTTAGTTATTGGGTAGTTGTGTAACCATGAGTAATCAATTCCTTATTCGGCATCGAATTTCCCATCGAAAGCTCAGTTTACTGACCAACTTTTGTAAAAAAAGTCTTTACATTACTGAGATATAATAAAATTTGCAATAATTTGCATAAAATCAAGGAGTAGCCATGCATGTAACCATGAGTATATTATGTTAAGTGTTACCATCAAATTCCCCGTGCGAGTTTGTCTTTACGGACCAATTGCTACAAAGCAGCATGTACTAGTAATGTTAGTAACATAGAGTTCTATCGAGATTGCAGAACGTAGTGAAGTATAGGTTCACCTACGCCTTTTGCGTTCACAGCCAATCACCTCTCGATAGCATACGTCGATATGCTATATGTGGATGTCACACAATACCGCATAAGTTAGAACAAAACTAACACCGGCAATAAGTTTCCCATGCCCCAAAACCCCCAAGTGCAAGCTATCAGCGTCCCAGGACATAACAGTAAAATTAGGAATTTTGGACCGGTGAACCATGGCGGCACCATACTCCGAACCCATAGAACTGTGGATTGCAAGCAAAATCAACACCAACAATGAATTTTCCATGCCCAAAAACCCCCAAGTAAGACTTTTCAGCCGCCCAGGACGTCAGAACAAATTTTCGAACTTTGGGTAGAGGAACCACGGGGGTGCCATGCCTCAAACCCCTTGAACCGGTGCCGTAATCGAAACAACAAAAAAGAGACATCGGCATTTATCATTTTACTATGAAATAAAACCAAGCAGAGAAAAAATTCGAAAGTTAAGATAAAAATAACCTTACTTCCGTGAAGGGTATTAAAATGGGGTAATGTGGGCCCAAAAACCCACATTTTGACCCCTGACCCCGGAAGCAGACACCAAATCAAAAAACACTCGGGAATGTACACGGTAAATCGACTATGCAGGTTCGAATGAGCCCAAGATCACGAAAATCTGTTAAGGCGTTCCCGAGTTATGGCCGATCTCACATACACGCACACACAGACGGAATTTAAAAGATTTCACCCCTGCAATACACAATCTCCACTACGTTCTGATTACCACAAGTTATGGCCGAAAAGATTTCATTTGAATAATATGTAAGTTCTTCAGCTGTTATCACAACACAAGTAGAGCTACAT
>JASANE010023638.1:0-19268 GCA_030248225.1 Trileptium ribeirensis
TAACCATCCGTTGTAAGTTGCGAGGTTACATGTTAGCTATATTGCTTGTCACAACAGTCGCCTATACCTTTCACAACTGTGCGTCGCCGTTTAAATCTAAGTCTTCGGAGCTTGTGCAAAGTATAAGTTTCTTGTGCTCGTAACCAATCCTGCACTTCTCTTAGGTGCTGTAGAGAATCCAGCAACGTTAGCGGGGTCGTAATAAATAGATTTAAGCTTATCCATTGCAACTGAATGTTATCAAACAGTAGTAGCTTTTAAGACATTCCTGCATGTTTAACACCTTCCAGTGCGCAGGTTGTCTATATCAGCTCCGAGTAATTTAACGCGGACACAGAAGTTCACGATAATCGTTTATTTAAAAAGCAATATAATACAACAAAATAATACACACATTATAATATCATATAACATACAGTACATCGAACAATACACACTACTACATGCCCTAATGTTCCTAATGGATTTCCTCCAAAAGTTCAACAAATTCAATGTCTCTATGTCCATATGCGTATGAAATTATTCCATCGTTCGTGATATATCGTTTGTCATCATATGCTGATAGACTAGTCTTATTGATAGTCACCGTATTCAATATAAGCTTTGTAGATCCAATCATATTCATTTTGTGTCGCATCGTATCACTGTTTAATAAAGTGTCCACATAGTTCTGATGTTTAGTCTCTTTCTTGACTACCACCTTCTTTATCCCCTTTGCCCGTTTCTTTTCCATATCACCACATTTGATGCTATACATCTTTGACCGCAACCCCACAAACTCTTCAATAGCCACACCTGCCGTCTCGTCCTTCATTTTACCTAATAATTTCTCGTTTGTTGACTGTAAAGACTGTGCCCCACTGGGTAATCACTTGTGTCAAAAAAATCTGAGTTACATGCCATATCTTCGTAGATATCTTTAGTTCTGACCTCATAGCATAGTGAGTCTGTGTCTGTAAAAAGAAGTCGACATCGGTTGCCATACAAAGTCTTCATGTAGCCGTAATGGAAATTATACATCAATGTTTTTGATAGGTCCAGAACGGTGAAGCCTATGTAAATTGGTTTACACAAGTTGACCGTCTTGCGGTGCCTTTTGGCTGCTACTAGATTCTCATTGAAAATAGATGACATTGAGTACCTGGGGTTTGCGACTAACTCGCGATGTAATTCTGCCGTTCGAATCGGGGTATATCTTGAAGTTTGACGGGATATGATATTCCTAACATATTGAGTTCACATTCATGGTGTTCGTAGTTGCCGACACGCTCTGGGTGTTGCTTGTAGTTGAGTGGGTATAGTGCTGCCAACACCGACCATAGAAAACACTTGTTATCGTCATTCTGAATGGTAAGTACTGCATGCTTGTTGCGAATAACTGCTGGTAATTCTACGTATGATGATGCGCGAAGCGGTTGATAGATGCATATATGAACGTCTGTGTGCTCGACATATTCAAGTATCCATCCAGATCCGCGCGCTTCGAAATCTTCGAATTTCTTCAATAGTTCATTAAAGACTTCCGTAATTTCGTGGTCGATAGTGAATCCTGGAAGGATCGTCCGTGCCTTGCTGTTGAAATGCGCTATAACAGTTGATCCGCTCAATTTGGTTAGCATGCACTGAACGCTCACCCATAATTTGACCCCTCGACCTCGTTCTTGATGTACTAACTTTTCCATTGTTAAACGCGAATCCTTGAGGAACACGTTGAGGTCCTTGACGACAGGTTTTGGTACAATGTAGCAGCTCCGAACATATCCTTTGAGAGCTTCGATCCATTGATGTAGATTGACGGTGTCTGTTTCATCCACGAACATTGACTGCTGCTTGCAACCATTCGTCATCACCATTAGATCGTCTTCGATGCGTCTCGCTTTGAATGATAATCCACCCTCCACGTTGCCAATTGAACATTTGATCGTTGCTTTGCGTGGTGGACCACTACATGCACCATTTGTTTGTTGTCCATGCCACCGCTTGATGTGTCGAGTGTGTGCATCCTTGCGACTAAACCTCTTTTTACATTGATCACATTTAATATCCATCGCTTCGTGAACGGTATTGAAATGACGAGCCATATGATCACGTCGCGTTAAGTTCATATTACATGCGTTGCATGCGAATGCCATTGCTTTTAAGAAATTATTAGCGCGTATTAATGATAAATCTGAAAATAGATCGCATTAAACATAACCAATCTTGACGAAAGCAAACATAAGAATGAACATATTTTAATATTCACGCTCTGGTATACCCTCATGCAGTACCACCCGCTGGTCGGCGAATATGCAAAACCACGCGCTGGTAGGGGAGAACATGTTTATATATACCTGTGTATTTCAATTTATTAAATCAGTTTACACTTTCATTCATCCAAGCTATGTTTCTCCACTTCAGTAAACACGTTGTACAAGGTCATACTGGTCACGTTGCTATGTGGAAATTCACGTCTCATCAACGATTACAAAGCAAATATCTACGAAACGGTGTACAATGGCGATGATAACTTCAAGCGACAAGATAATCGGGTGGGGCACTTCAAAACATTCAACAAAGTCATTGGATATCGAGGATTGACAGGTGAACCAGGCTGCATATTATGTGTGGTGACAGAAGGCAATGTAGTCATAACGGCATTCGTCTACGACCACCCAGTTCATGCACGGCGACGAAAATATCAATTGGTGCATCAATATGGTGCTAAAAGGGTATAAATGAAGATATTGTATATGTTAATATTTATACTTTATCTGTTGTGTGTATATGTATATATTATACTTCATTTGTATTATTATGTAATTTTCTCAATAAAGAAAAAACAAAATTACACGTTTGGTGAGGTGCCAAAATGCCGAAAACACTATCCTACCCTTACAGATGTGTTAAAATGTCGAAACCACTATCCTACCCTTACAGATGTGTTAAAATGTCGAAAACACTATCCTACCCTTACAGATGTGTTAAAATGTCGAAAACACTATCCTACCCTTACAGATGTGTTAAAATGTCGAAAACACTATTACACCCTTACAGATGTGTTAAAATGTCGAAAACACTATCATGCCCTTACGGGTGTGTTAAAATATCGAAAACACCACTACACCCTTACGGGTGTGTTAAAATGTCGAAAACACTATCCTACCCCTACGGGTGTGTTAAAATACCCGAAAATACCATCCTACCCTTACAGATGTGTTGCCCAGTCGAAAAACCTATCATGCTCTTACGGGTGTGTTAAAATGCCGAAAACACTACTATGCGCTGAGGGTTTGCTCCTTGGCCATAGCGTATACGTAACTTACGTATGCATGTATGCTAAACATATATACCTATACATATATACATATAAATAAGAGTAATGCCCATGACTCACCACCACCGGTCCCCACCGGTGGGGGGGGGGGTAAACCGGCATTTTCCATCTACTGAGTAGTATTTCAAAGTCACCGGTATATGGAACTTTGATCTTGCACACGCTCAATTATGTTAAACATATTGTTACACCTTTTGTTAGTTTTATCACAGCATTGCCACTTTTTATCAGGTATTCATGGTACATGTGCCCAATTATAGAGTTCATTACAAAGCTGTAACACGTCAGTCCTTACAGTGAATGACATATATACATAGTTAAACTATGAAAGATGAAGGACCCGGTTTTAGTTTCCAAAAACTAACATCGCCATTCAGAAGCACCCAAAGAAATTTGATGAGAACTAGTGGCCTATTAAAGTACGACATTCAACGCTGCAAAATTTTTTTTCGAGATATGTTCTTCCACGAAAACCGTGCCTTGCTTAAACAAAGTAACTATTTTCACAATATTGTTTTGGTTCTAAAGTTTATATGAACACCATTTAATAAATAAGCATCGCTTATTCGTAAAAGCAGTTTTGTGTCCAGTCTAGTTCTGGCGAGAAAAAATTAATTTCTTATTTACCGATATTTGGTCATAATCCAAATCGTACGATTTTATTGCAACAAAATAATGACCCGCAAAACGGATAAGTTGCCGGCAGTCATTGATCGACTAAGGGTGTAAACATTTTTATTTATTGCACGATTACAATATATATAAGCATCAAATTACAATTAGATTGGTTGCTTCTTAAAAACAGTTTATATCATAGAATTTTTAGTAGAACAAATAAATTAACGTCCATGTTCTGGCGAATCGTTGTTTGAAGGCGTCGGTGTAGTTGATAAGTCGTCGCTTCCAAAAGCGACACACATTTTGCCAATGCAAGAATCGTTACTGATCGGAACAACCCCGCTCTGAATGATTAAGTCGTCGGCTGTCAGCTGACAAATAATAATGACAACAAACGATTTGTGTTAAATAATAGGCATTGTCACAATCTTTAAGCTGCGCATTGTTTTCAGCTTTTCAATTCTTTTCAGCAATCAATTCACTCAATCATTAAATTCAGATTAACATAGCTCATATAGTATATGATTTTAAAAGCCGACCGCAAAATTAGCCTCATTACGTGAAATCGGTGCGTCCAAACGTCAAGGTTTTGTCCTATAAAAACTAATTCTATTTAAATAGTTTTGTGGCCATTTACAAAAGCGCTGTAGTGTTGAAGTTCCTTAGGCATATGTACTTATTATCGTACATTGTGACTGTTACGACTGTGATGAACGCTTCAAGCAGCTAAGCCATACATAAATTGAAACATACATCCTCATAAAAGAGAGGATTATGCCCATGACGCTCGTGCCCTTATCGAGGCGAAGCCGATCCCCTGAGACGTAGCCTGGTCCCCTTGAGGCTCCATACTGGATTTTGAGTTTTAGCCGCATTTTTCTGCCGACGCAGTCTGTCGTGTACTGTACTATCGGCCTGTTTATTATACTCCGTTTTATTTTCATGTTAATAAAACTTTGTTTTCATTTTTTTCCGCCAAACGAAGTAAGACCAATTGTTGTAGACTGCTATACCACAATAATTGGTTCACGATTTTACAGTAGATTTCGCCTATAGTGAAATCGCTTGGCGCGAATAAAAAATTTTACTATATATAAACAGATTTTGTATTATATCGACGTTTAAACATTATAGTATTCAATCGAAACATGTAGTAAATTCTAAAACAGCAATCATTTCAGGTCTACATACTTACCAGAAATTCACGAACGCCCCGATTCGGTGTTTTCGCATAATTCCATATGATCAATTTCGAAATTGTTCGCGGCGTGTTGAAAATGATGTAAATTCGATTAACCTAAAATTTGGTGAAACTGATAAATTCACCAAAAAATAGCTGTGATATGTATTGCCGTTCATTCTGTGAGTTGAATGCACGATTGTGGCGACTACAAACAAGCGCGAAGTACAAGTTTGAGCGAGTAAAATATGCAACCACTCACAGAAATCAGTGGATGGACGGCAAGCCGTTGCAACAACAGTCTTGTGATATACTTTAGCACAGTTTTATATTATGTATACCAAGTTACAAGTAATAGTTGTAACATAGGAGCAGTGCGTTCAGGGATTTATGACGAGTTCAAACGAGTGCCATAGCTGAGTTTGAACGAGTTACCGTGGGTACAAATCTTTGAACGCACTGTTACCTATGCTACAACTGAGTTGTTATGTAGCTAACCGTGCATTCAAACATTTGTATGGACGGATTTATTACATGTACTATATTACAAATAAGTTTGTATTAAATATACTCGAAAAGTAGACTTCGATCCAACCCGGCTCAATATTTTTTAAAAGTATTAATAGGTTCGCGCCCAAATCCCTTGTCAATTATGTACTATTAATTAATTAAACAATAATTTAGTGTACATAAGTATTATAAAAATGATAGATATAAGTAACAGGACTCAGGATAGGTGTAAAGTGGAAGTCGCTACTAGAACGCGGTCCAAACATGATTGTATCGCAAAAATATTTCATTTTAAATATTTTCTGCTTCCATTATACGTCATCATCAACTTAAAAATATTCCCATGAATCTTTTTAGAGTAACGAAGATGGGATCGGTGTCCTATTGTTAGCATGACGGCTACACAAAAACATTATCAGCACATATATTGCCAAATTTCTAGCTTATACTACGCTAAATTTGAAGATGAGCTATTTTTGTCAATCAAATGCCTACTTTAGAGAAGAGAAACATAACCAATATATTAATTTGTAGCAAAGATATAATTGCTTTAGATGTACATTTTACCATGTTTAGCTACGTCCAAGCTAGGGGCTAGACGACGACTCTCCAAACGAATTTCTATTCGTTTTCTGAATTATATTTTGCAGCGTAACGATATTGACAAATTATTTACGTAAACTAGCATAGGCAGTAAAAATGTCGGATGCTGTTTTATTTTCTGAATTTTGCCTTTAATGTTTCTTTTTTTTCAAATATTAAAAGCGAATTTTCGCGATGGTGCGAAATTTGGTAACCGGTGGGCTAAGTATGCAATTTGCTGCTGTTTTTGTATTTCCGAATTCAACATTATACTTGCAATGCAATACAACAACAGCTGAAGCAAACTGTAGTATTCAAATTTGAGTGTGCCGAAAGCATAGCCTAATAGTTGCTGAAGTTTGTGGAAAAGAGAGTCCTGCGGTTCAATGTACCATGGACCCACTAGACTATAACTTCGCATTGTTTGCGATTGTACGTAAATGTCTTATTATAACAATTCACAATTTTGATCCACAGACCTGAAAATCCAGGTCTTTAATAACTTAGACTTTAATATTTTTTTATCACAACTCTGCACCGCAATTATTAATGGTTTTCACTGCTTAGTATAACGGATAAGATATATTATTAGTTACGGTGAGTTGCTTACTTCTGATGGGAAAATTGGAGCAAGCCACATATGATGAGGATTTCGGGTGTCATTCGTGTCGCTAATGAGATTGATACTTGTTCGACTATCATTTTGGACATCAGGTAAGACGTTGACACTCTCTGGATGAGCAACTAAATCTGTAAATACATTTTATTATAAATAGCAATCAAAGATACATTAAAGAATTGTTCAATTCTTAAGTCGTTAGCCCTAAAAATGCACGCTTAGTTATGTTAAGACGCAGATTTTTGCTTAATGGCAATATGTGCAAAAATGAAATGAAAACCTACCGAAACATCCTGGTTAGTTCTAATACTTGAATCTGCAAATAAATGCCTTAGACCTAAAGTATTGCCATGTTATGCGTGTGATATTTTTTCCAATACTAGTTAGCTAAATATATATATAATAGTCTATGCAGCGGTATATTTCCATTCAGATTACACTTTATGCTCGGAAGCTGCACACATAGTTATGAGCAAGAAGAAAACGTACTTGATATCAGTAGCTGAACTTTTACACCGCTTTCATCATACAGTTCTATTCCATTTAAGCCAATATAGAACGAGTCGCCCCAAGACGAGAGCAGTACTAGTTGATATATATCTGAAAATCAAACAATGAAATTTAAATTATGCTAGCAATTCGAAGACCATGTTATAATGTAAAAATTATGGTCTACTGCCCGGATTTGAGACACTGTGTTAAGTTTTTTTAAACATTTTAAAATCTATTTTCGACGGATTTATTTAAAGGTGATAACGGTTTTGGCGATGTATTGATGATTTCTGGAGTAATATAAGGTCCTACATTCACACGGTCTAAATATGTGTTAACATTAGTCGGCTAAGATTTAAAAGTAGAGAAGCTCAGGTTTTAGGCTTAGTATATCGAAAACATCATAGCATGCGCCAATTTCCTTTATTTAAATTTATGCTGCAAGCAAAAGCGTTTAATATTTCTTTGTATTTTTATGTTCACATATTAATATTTTAGAAATACCTTACTGTCGTTTTAAAATACTTCATAGTTCGATAAATACTTATATATCGCCCACATGGATTACTTGCATGTTGTAAGGTTCATTAGATATAGTGTAATTTACTTCGTTGTCCATTTGTCCAAAAACTTGTAAGAGGCCAATTAAACGGGTTGCCTATTTTAGAAAATATAATATATGTAAAACAATTCGCCATACCATTATTAAATATTATTTACCATTAAATTTGAAGCACAAAAGTGGTACACGTTTACTCATAATCTGCTCACAGATTGGGCGTGGAGCATATGAAGTGACACCCTGTAAGCGTGCTTCATTATAGAAATAGTAACTAAATTCCAGTTCATTTGGTAACAAACATTGAACTTACATGCGTGAGGGCATCCAGGCGTTAGAGGGCTTCTGAAAAATCAAAATCACATTTAAACATAAAAACTGGCCGTATCGCCATAGAACAAGACTGCTTTATGTAGAGAAATATAATTTGCTTTATATACAGATTGATAACGTCAGCCAGAACTTTGTTCCTTGTGAAACTGGTAATCCCAGGTTAACACCCAAGATGCCTCGAAAGCTTCTCGCCTGAATGTGATCGGCTTTTGGCTTTGCGGGATCCGGAGGAACACCAGGTCCAACCTTGCTATACAATAGAACCGTAAAGGTGATATTTGCGCGAGGTCATTTTTAGTTTAGAACGCAGCCAATATGCGGTGGAAGTTACATTTTAAATCAAAACTTATATATTCCAGTTAACTGACTATGATTTTTGAACGATTTCGCTGATGATGCGGAAATATTCTACTAAAAAACTTGTTCCCGACTACTGTAAATAGTTGGACATACATATGCGAGGTACGAAGTACCAGGGCGATAGCAGGCGCCTCGGGATAGGGGGTAGTCGCCAGGGGAGATCAGCCGATCGGTGAGTGGAGGCGGTTGTCAGTGGGCAGAGTTTATCTTTTGAAATGTTTTACTACTTAAATATTCAAAATATTGTGGCACTCATGTTTACAAATTTTTCCACAACGTTTATCAATTTTCCTTAATTTTTCCCAATTCCGCATAATTTTTCCTCATTTTTCGCTTCGGTACGCCTTGGGCGAGGGGGGTGTGCCGAGCTTCAAGGGACCAGGCTACCTCTCAGGGGGATTGGTAATGCCCCGCGAAGGGGGCTGAACCTCAAGGGAGATAATCCCTATGTCCTCGTCTATGAGCACGCATTTCCAGGGTCTTCTTTCCCGCCAACTGCGCGGTGCCCATTCCCAAAGCTGTGGTTTTGCTGGATAATAGATAGGGACAATAGGAATCTCGTTAATCCATGCATACGCGTCAGTAATTAGATGACGAGGCATTTGGCTATTTGCGTCATACACCACACCGGCAAAAACCCTGCTGATTTGGCGATGCCGTCAACTTTTCGCGCCTGCTCATAAACCACCGTCCCACATATGAGCAGTCATTGGTCATACCGCCAAACCTGCTTCATCCAAATGCCAGAGCTCAACGTTACGCAAACGAGATCCCAAGAGCTGGTCGGTGGCAGTTCCCCCTCTGCCATGTAAACGACGGCTTGCTTGATTGGTCGACACTTCGGTCAGGCAAGTCCTGTCCTCCAGCCGACTCCCAATCATCCTCGGGTGCGAGAATCCCGTAGTGTGTGTGAGTTAGTAACTGCACGCAACTCGCACCTCAATAGAGGTAAACAAACGGCAAAACTCGTCTTGAACCTAGAGTGGCATACACCGCTCTCGAAAGCACGAGCACGGTTCCCCCGAGGGAACCCACCGCTGCAAAGGTGCATGCGTAACACCAGGCTACAACGATTCAAAGCGGTTACATCGTGCGAATCCTGGCTGCACAACTGGGCCATGAATGGATGAGCATTGCCCTCGTTGGCCGACACTTCCGTTGGTCATCATCACTCAGGCTGTCGTTACCGACTCCCACCTGTCCGAACACGGCGGTGAGAGTTGCATTTGGTCTAGATCGCCGGACCCTTTTCGCGGCATTACTAAGGAGAACGGTTCATGTCGCTACTAGAGATCCGACATCACGCATCCAGAGTAAGCGATACTAAACGATATGCGCGTCACTAATTAGATGAGTAAAGCCTCGTATCATTTAATTAAGATCACATAGCTAGTGCAAATAGTTCACGATGTAGCTTTTAATCGTCATAACACAGCAACGGATGGCCGTATCGGTTCCATCGATGGGTAAAAAAGTTTCTCATTATGCGTTCTGTAAAAAGGTATTTATGAACCTACACCTCGTTTTATTTCTGCTGTTAAATCATAGTGTTTTTAACTCTATCATGGTTTATCCATTTTCGTTAAGCACATATCGTTAAATACATTTTACGACAACCAAACATTATAACATTGTTTGCAACAAGTATAGGCATGGAATGACTTAAACAATTTAACAGAAGTGACTTTTAGTATAATGTTAGTTAGGTTTTGCGTATGTGCGATCATACATCTGACAACGCGAGCTTCAATTTTTGAACAAAAACTGTTGAATCATCGTTAGCAGTTCGATGCAAGATTTTTGGCATCGAAATTGCAGGCAAGTGAAATTTGTAATTTGTGATATGACATACCTGAGGACCTTGTATAGTGTCATTTTTAATATTTTTTCTAGCGTGCTCAGTGTTTCAGATTTGTGGAAAATTTAGTTCAAAATTTCAGTGAATTTGATTTCCTTTCCAGGGACACACGTATCGATTATCCCAGAGTTGATATTAATTTGATATTCATACTTTAAAGTTACCTAACATTTCTAGTGTCTTTCACTAAAATCCATAAATGAATTAACGTACGTCGGTATACCATGCCCTCAAACTGCAAAAATTGACCTGCCAAACACTACTTAATTCTAAATTTCGGGCTTTACTCAAAGATTCGAAAAGCAAGGCTTTTTAATATTTTTGACATACTGAACCTGTCGCAAGGTAGTAAATAAAAACCGATATGTGGTCGTGCACTGATGTGTCATTTGTTATTTCATAATGAAAATCAGAAATATGTTAAACAACATCGAGAACGGCATAACATGAATTTCGTCCCTAAATATAAAAATCGTCTTGAAATTGATCGTGAACTCGGTATGTAAAATACAAAAAAATACGATAAAGACACTTTGCTTTGTCCACATTTTGATATGTGAGTCCTAGTTATAAACAATTTGACAGGGACCATAATGAAAATTTAAACTGCCGTGACATTTTGTTTGTAAATCACTCTCCACTGTATCGCGAATCAGGCAGCGCTTCGAACGACTCTACCTAAACATTTGATTACATTATAGTTATAATTCTAAAGTATAAAATTTACATTAATTGTGTTGAGCTACCACAATTGTTGTTGTTGCTAATCATTTCTTCAGTGATTGAAATTTCTTGTCCAAAATCGAATATCGTATTACCGGGTGCCTTGCGAATTTGAACGTTTTGTAGAACTAATTTTTGATCTGCGTATACATTCATTGTCTTTGCCTATAAAAATTAACAATTAAATAGATGTGATACTTACAATTTCATTGTATATCATGCTGAACTAAAGTGTCAATCAGTGATGCAACCGGGCCGGCCCACTTCTAATTTCGAAAAAAGCTGAGTAAACCAAATCCAACTTAGCAGTTAACTTATTTTTTCAATGGTACACATTACTTTTCATGACAGATGGCACACTAAAGGCCAACAACAACCTCTGAGGTGTGGTTTTAAACAGCAACATTTCAAAGTTTATGTCAGTTACATTATAGCCAATGCTATCGTGTTGCCTTTATAGGGATATTGAAATAAACATTACAGATGGTAACAATAAAAACGTCTGTTACGTTGACCGGGTAGTTACAGTGCATTCGTATTTAATTTCGTAATGCGAGAAATATTTGGTTATCGGTATTTATTTAGTTACATACAGTGCGGTACGATCATGAAAATACGTGACATTATGATACGAGCATAATGAAGTGACAAATGAGAGAGTTATGAGGTTTCGAAAAACCGGAAACATATTTTCGACAGAGTTCACACTTTTTAGCAACCCAAAGCTAATTGTTTACCTCGCTATTCCGGAGCCCAGCAACACTTCAGAGCGAATTTGAGTAGAAGCGATCCGGATAGGCCCAGCTTGGAACGGTCCGGACCGCACCGGCCCAGTGCAATGAAGTTCTATCACAAGCGTCAATGATAAGTTGCTAGAAAGAGCCCACCTCCCGAGTAATTTGTTCGTTGCGCACCATCGCCGTAAGTTTTTCCACCTTGGTAAATACGTCTGGGGATTAGTGATGTGCGAACGGAATAGATGTACGCGTACAACATTTGCCAATTTCGACCATATATAACAGAAAAAGAGAAATTAAATTCATAAACGAATGCAAATTCTTTTAGTCCGTAGTCATTCCTGTTTTCGCTTGAACATACCAAAAATTAGTAAACCGCAAAACTAGTGACTATGTCTTTGCAATATAGTACTATTTTTGAGTTATCTTTCTTTTCCATAAAGCTGCGGATTTTTGAGCATGTTTTCGCGTATATAAGTATTTACATATTTAAAAGCATTAATACACTTACCCCTGCATACGACAGCTCTAGAGATGCATTGTAGTTCCAAAATTTCATGCAACGTATTGCTGCGTTATCAGGAAATACAAATGTTAGTGATACCGAATTTTGATCACTGTTTGACCAATCTGCGCTGAACATCTCGTCACGATTACTGTGAACGTGTCGTGTATTTGTACAAATTCTGAAAAGACTTAAAAATACATTTGAAAAAAAATGAAATTAAAAATGAACTTGTCAGTCTGTAAGTTTAAACGTTTAAACTTACATTTCCATATGCCACATATATTTAAGGTTTTTGAATAAAATCGCAAACGCCACAAATTTAATTATTAATAAATATCACAGTTTTAGTATAGATTGGCCTACATTCAGATATTTGTACGTGCGATTGGCATCAGTTCAAAGAAGCGGGCACTTTCTTTGAAGTTGAAGGCAAAAGCTGCAAACCCGTGCATATAAATTTCTGAACACAGGATAACCCATGATGTACTTCTGTGTGATATTAGGCGCATACATTCTCAAAGTCTGAGGTCTTAGGGGGTAGGCGGGTTCTCAGGGAGAGGGGGACTGATATGACGCTCAGCGTTATTACCGAGAGGGTTCAATCACTACTTGTTTCTTTATATTTGTCCGACCCTCATTTTTTCGGCCAGTTTTGCGAAAGACTGCATAAGGAACAGTTTGAGCCATTAAATTTCGAACACTAAAACGTTCTTGAATTGAAAGTTCTACTTGTCGAAAAAATATTGCTGCTGCCAAAAATCAAATAGCATCCCGCCTGCCGTATAAATATGTATTCAACCACTGTTTCACAAACATATATCACTGTGATCAGTTGACGTACGTACAACATTCAAGATGCATATGAATGCGACATTACAAACAGACGTAGAATGACTATGTTATATTCAGCTATGCCAATTATAGCAAAGCGGCCACATATAAATTCAATCAACTTCCAATATTTGTGTTAAGTACACGTCCCACACAATAATGCACCCGGCATGTTATCTTTAAATATATCTACGAGTAATGCCAAAACAATAAGCAAAAAATTTATTGAGCGAAACATAACTGTACGTATATGTAGCCAAGTGGCCAACACTGCTGAGCTTTCACATACTTTTTTGTTCTGGAGTTTCTGATCCGAGAACTATAAAACATTATATCATAACATTATACAGACACAAAATAGCCCCTAGTCAAGAAGCATCGAACAGGATAACTGAATTGCCCGAGAAAATTAACACCACCTGAAAACAGACTTAACCTATTTACTTTTTAAGTCCTTCACAGGATATGGAGCAGGTTATTTGGTCTGCCTCTATCGTCATCGGTTGTAGGTGACGATCGAACAATTCAAGGCCATTCAATCCGATTAAATAATCACAGCCCCAGTTTTCAGTGAATTCCAGGGTAACAACTGAAAACAAATAAAAAATGAAACAATGGATTACAATACGCTCTCTTGGAAATTTTCTGAAGGCGGTACCTACATATATATACGTGTTTGACTTCATATAGTTCGTTGGGCTTATGGATACTGTAAGTTCATGCGGAATTCGACATCTTAGCTGATAGGAGCAACCTGATTGTCTGGAATAAAGTTTACTCCTATATCACGCACGCAAAATATGCTGTAAGCAGCCAGCGTCTAGATGGTTTGTGAGTGGTTTCAAAGCCAAGCCTACACCAAATGCTCTGATGCTCAATCGTTTTATTGACAATCTCGTTTTTTTCACTTGCACAATGCAAAAGATAAAACTTTATATCAATTGTTACTATGAAACTACTGCTCAGTAGGATTCAAATCAGGGCCTACATTAAATGCTATAAGCAGGACCGTTTATTAAAAAACTATGAAAGCAATAGCACCCGAACCCGATTTGAATTTGCTAGGCGGTAAATGACGGCACAATCTGCTTCAGCGACATGGTGTGTGGCTGTTACCGTTTGCACTTGTGCAGTCGTCGTTGCAGGAACGCTGTGAAATCGTAATATGAACGCCGAATTATGCGAAGTCACAGAAAAATAAGATTTATAATTCATCCTAACAATCGTGTAAGTACAAAGATTTAAAGCATTACAGGTAATTTCTTGTGTCATAGACTTTATACAAGTGATTACCAGTTCGCTAAATTAGGCATTACCAATTCGGTTTCACCTGCGTGGCCACGATTCCTACTTGGCAGCAAAATTAGCAGACTATTCATATTTGTCAACAGAAAATTGAACCTTGCACCAGTGATCAACATTCCGATAACTTAATTAGTTTTAATTGAAATGGTTAAGGCAGCATTTATAGATGTTTAACGTTCTGAAATTTCATTTGTGGAATTGAAAATTATAGTACATTTTGATTGAAAGTAATATTACTAAATAAACGAATATTCAAACGAGATGAAAGCTGACTGGATTTCAAAATATTGGGCACGGTTGACGAAGTTGACAGCTGATTAAAATTCGGGAGTAAAATTAAAATTAAATTATACTACAGGGTATAAGTTACGTACAAACAAAGAAATTGTACATATACTGAACCTAAACCGATAAATAGGTTCAAAGATATAATTGTTGAAGTGTCGACAGCGCCTGCATCACTTTATTCATTTTGCAACGATATGACCCCAAATAGGGTGGTGGATGATGTCGGAACGATCCCTATTTGCGATTCATTTTAATGACCTCTACACCCCATTAACACGCAACCCCACAGTGATGAAGCTCAGGGCTCGAGATATTTCGTTTGGCAACGTTGCGACCCGTTTTAATCACCTCTACACTCCATTAACACGCAACCCTACAGTTATGAAGCTTCTGCCTCGAGATACTTCGTTTGGCAACGATGCGACCCGTTTTAATGACCTCTACACCCCATTAAAACGCAACCCTACAGTGATGAAGCTCCTGCCTCGAGATATTTCGTTTGGCAACGATGCGACCCGTTTTAATGACCTCTACACCCATTGAGACGCAACGCTACAGTGATGAAGCTCCTGCCTCGAGATATTTCGTTTGGCAACGATGCGACCCGTTTTAATGACCTCTACACCCCATTAACACGCAACCCTACAGTGATGAACCTCCTGCCTCGAGATATTTCGTTTGGCAACGATAAACAAAGTCTTGACACTGCGAATTCGATAACAATAACTTTCGACGTGCAAAATAAGCAATAATACATTTCTGGTGGCACAACGACTGTGTGGGATTCGATTTTAGGTTGTTTTCGACGATCATAATATCGTTTTTAATCAAATAAAATATTGATTTACTCACGACCCCTATTGAAGTGTCCCCGCAAGAACGCCAAACGTAACGCAACCCTCCCCCCAAGGGTTAGTTAAATAAGTTGCCAAAGAAAGTAAGACTTATAATTATCATTGAGATTCAAACAATCTATTTGTTGCAGGAAAAACGAGCGTTTGGAGCACTTCTAATATGCGATTACCATTGAGGGATAATAATCTAATATTAAATTATTATAATACACTTATTGTTTAAACATTACTAATTTGCTATAAAAGTTTGCCACATTTTTTATTTCGATTGGTTTTTTCACAGCAGCCCTTCGAGCTATATAGTGTTACCCTTGTCATATTATCATATCGCTTTTGTTACACAAGTAAAAAAAACTACATATATGTTGAAATCAAGCAGTTCACGAGTCAGTTGTTCGTAGTACCGCGGGAATTCTGCGATGTTTACATAAAGCAGCTTGCTGGAACAATCTATGAGGTCGCAATATCATAAAGCGTACCTTGTGCCAAAAAACGCTAACTATTCTCTTGCAGTGGCCTGTATTGACTTTGTTTTATTTTTCACGCATTCTGCGTTAGCGTCCGATTTTGCAGTCTTACTGTAGCGAAAACGAGCACTTTTGCCAATTCCGCCGCTTCCTATCGCGTACCTGCGCTACAACGTCGCAAAAAACATGCCGTTTGTTTACTCAAATATAGAAAAAAAACAGTGTATTACCACGGTCGTCTAATGCCATACGATCAGTATGAGTTGTAATCGTAAGGAAACGCATCCTAGGCATAAAAGCTCTGTTTTAACAGAAGTACTGATCCAATTCCCAAAAAATATACTATAGGAATACTTTGAACCACGGTTGTGTGTTGGAATCTTGTACATGGCTGGGTTCGCCTCTAAGTATCAATGATAATAATCATAAACTTCGATGCTTCATTTCAGAATAAAACTAGCCTTGACCCCCCATCAAAAAAAACCGCGATTGTTGTTGGCAAAGGGCATATTTTAATATTGTGTAACAAGTTAACCTGGAAAAATACAATATATATGTAAACAAACGTATAGTCTGGTAGTAGCGCCTTGCTTACGAATCGAACATATTAACTTGAATTTAAATTTTTTTTCTCTTAAATGCGGTAAGAACAGGTATCAATGACTTCTCTAGTAAGCCGTCTAAATTAAATAAGTAATTCTTGTTTAATTCGCAATCCTTCGCTTTTGTTAAAATAAAAGATTTTTTTGATATTTGAAATTGTCGTGTCATAGAAATTATTGAAAATGTTGGTTTATTTGTTTGTAAAGTATTCCGTGACGATATTTGCCCCTTACGCAACGAAATTACGATATGTTATTTGGCGCTCCGTTTGCCGTTGGTGTATCGTTCACGAACGCTTGTTACCCTGAACCAAATATAGTTCTTCTTTGTTGATCGCAAGAGCGTGAGTTATACCGGTTGAGTATATCCAGCCAAACGGAAAATAATTAATTTTACTGCTCTGCAATATGAATGATATTTTGCTCGTAAAAGGTTTTTTGGCGCAGCTTAAAAATAAGTCGTCTCACTGTTTTGGGTTTTTAAACAAATACAGATATTTATTATGTCCAAAAACTATAGGCGAAACAACCATAATATTCAAGTCGAACGTTTTTCTTTCAGGAACCGTAGCGTTTTTTTTGCATTTTTTCTCCACGAATTCTTTCTACTATATGTATTTATATTTTTTTGCACGAATGCATTATATAATTTCAGGCTGACATTTGGGCTATCTAGAGGTTGCGGCAATCGTTTGATCGCTCAATTCTTGTTGCCACATTTATTATGTCTATTGCATTCGGCGTCATGCATGAATAGTTTTGCTAAACGAACTGTAAGTTATGAGAACAATAAAATAATGTTATAATTTTAGAATTATACTTGCATCAAAAAATATTTTAAGCTGCTTGTGGTTTACGTGGTTTGATGTAAAGTTTTTTTTGGAACGTCTTGCAGCATAGTCAACACATCAAAAATTATACTAATATTCTATGCTACAGCATTAATTTCGAAGAGGAGTTTTTAGCCATTCTCTTTGTAGTAGGTTAGCATTATTAATTGCCCATTGCACGCAGGCGGGAGTTCGAAGTCAACAACGAGTCTTCGTATATAAAGTCAGATTCATTAAGAAAATATGAAATAGTTTGGACCTTCAATAAACTTGTTATTAAGCCATTCAGTCGATGTCCCTTTGTTTCGAATTCCAAAGCATTGGGTTAGGCCTAAGTTAGACATTTATACCAGCCGAATAAACCATGAATTATTCTGGTGAATTCTAAAAAATTTCAATCCGTTATTTTTAAATTGCACCGTACTAATTTTTTGCATATGCACTAAGACCCTATGTAGCGTTTGGTGCAACATTTCGTTTGCTTGAGTTATAGTTTACGTTTGTTTTTTTTTGCGGTATCCACTGTTGCTTGTGTCAGTTACGATGAATGTACCTTCAACCTACGATGTTAATCGTCCAAGTACGCGTAGTTATCTAAAGGCGCCTAGTCTTGACTACCATAGTTTTTTGTGAAAAAAATATAAATTGATTGGTCCAGAATTTTGATCAGCAGCACAGTTTCAGTCAAAAGTCGCACTTGATTTTTGCTTAACACTTATTGTTTCAAAAAAACTAAAATTTGATGGCCTATATTTCGTCGTTTGGCAAAGCAAAATAAATGAGTTGTGGTTAGATGTATTTTAACTAATTTTCTTTAATCCCGAATAGTGCTATGTCCGACGCGAGTGGCCTGTTAACGCGGCTGAATGAGTACGTAATTATAACTTGATAATGGGCGGATAGCCCCCCCCCCAGATTCGAAGTACGCGTGCACTCAACTCCTGAAAAACTCTGTGTTGAATCTCTTGAGACATTATTGTGCGGTTAGGCGATGACCAGCTCCCTATGACACTGTGAGCCGAGTTAATTTTTGAACTTCTTAAAAAAAGAGTTCGAAGGAATTGTGATATGCTTGCTTTACAAACGACGTAACTGCCGGTACAGCTGGCCGTTAGATTTTTTTAACTTGGTTCAGCGCAGCACAGAGTCGTGTCCACGAATGCATAGTCACAAAAAATTATTTTTTTGCTAAAATAATTCATACTTTTTTTACCAAAGACGAATTTAATTTTGGCATTTTGCGGATATCGGCTCCAGCAATATCGTAGTAATTTACCCGTCTTCAGCCACTGCATTGTGTTACCTTTCTGATCAATTTGAACTGGGTACTTGTTATTAATATAAGAACTGAAATGTAGACACCGAATTTTTGTCGATAATAAAATTTTGTACGTAATGTTTGTAAAAATAATATACAAATAAAACATGAAAGATGTTTGTAAATAGATTACTGCCATCCCAATGGCTAGTATTTCATTCTTCGACTGATCTGCCTTCTGGTTATGACTTAACCAATGTTGTATATATTGTAGCGTTTGAGAAAACAAGAGCTCGCCCGGTTTAGCGCTAAAATAATTTGGTGAATGAGGGAAGATCCATCTGTTTGGAACATTCTGATGCATCATTTTTGGAAAATAAATATTTATTGCAAGTGTATCAGTAAAAAAATTACTCTGCTCATAAGTATGTATGTAGC
>JASANE010023639.1:0-54371 GCA_030248225.1 Trileptium ribeirensis
TTTGATTCCGGTGAAACGCGAAATAGATTTGATAGGAGGCCATGCTCGTCAGGGCTTGCGACATTCTCGCACACAAGCCATGCGAACGAGTACTGCGTGAGCGGACAAACCAACAAGAGCTAAGTCCCTAGCGTCTCGGAATAAAACAAGTCGGAACGCAATGATTAGAATGTAAGGTTTATTGTAATAATCAATTCTTATCCTGGGGCGAGTGTTTCCTGAGCGTGTCGGGAAGCCTAACAATAGCTCGGGGTAGTCGCTTCAGTTCTGTGCATTATGGGGCGCAAGACATTAAAGCGGGCAAAGGGGACGGAGCATACAGTTCCACGCGTGTGCGTGGGCTAGGGGCGGTTATCCCAGCTTTAGCTCAATGTTAGCGATTGTTTCAGCTATAGGGCGTAGCAAGCAGGGGCCCTAGAGTGCTTCAGAAAACGCTCCGCAATGCAGGTCGCTCCGGGCGACGAATACTTAAGATGGGGCGGAGGGAAAAAGCGGTGCTCGGACTGAATACGCGAGCTCTACCCTTGGTTGGAGCACTGCTCCAAGCGACACGGACTACAAAATCTGACAAGAGGCGTCCGATCGTCTATTCTCAGGGTGCTCTTGCAGCGGTGCCTATCGATACTTTCGCCCTATTGTATTTGACGACCTTACCTACCTATCAGTACGACTGACCGAACGACAGTGGGTGGGGGGGTGAACCAGTCCGGTTTCATAGCGGTGGGGGCCGGTTGTAACGCGAAACGACTCTAGGCGATTTCCTAATCGGTCTCTGGGTCGCCCTATAGAGGCGAGCCAGATTATTTTAATTCTAGTTTCGTTTCCCTAATGGTATTTTGTTGGGGGGGGGGCAGGTTTTACGGGCTGAGAGCACCGAGCCGGGGCGTGACTCGGCCTCATCTACTAATTTTGGGGCCGTTTTCTTTGATAATTGAGACCGGGGCGACCGGCCTCGTGCGCCTTTGCGTCTTGTGTTTCTTTCTTTGGTCGTTGGTTCTTTGCCTCTCTCTAACGACCATTTTCTTTTATTGCACTGCAATGTTGCAGTGTCTCAACTGCACTGTAGTGCAGTTGAGTTATCACCAACGTAATAGTAAATGTTGGTGTGTTCCTATGGCTGAGTGGTTAGAGCGTAAGATTCTACAGCGGACTTAAATTCTCCGTGCAGGATCAATTCATAGTACGGCAAAATGCAACTAGATGATACTGAAACTAAAGAAAGGAGAAACCTGGCATACATAGTACACAGCCTAACGGGCAAACCGAGTAAAAATCAAAGAAAAGCTAAACTCAGCGATCAACTCGCTCCAAAAAGAAAAAAAGGGGTTTTGCACTCGCCCGATTTGGGGCCGAAATGGCCCGGGCGAGGAGGTAAGTTTTCTTTATTTTTAGAAAGTCCTAAAATTTTGTTTGAAGGCGGGGACACAATGTGTTTCTCCCGCAACGGCAGTTTCTAGCGACGGAACAGGGGCAGGGTTTAATTCTGTTTCTTTCAGACAATGGTCTCTAGAGAAGACCATTGCGTAGTACAATGGTGGACACCGGTACATTTAATTGTTTTGGCGACATATTTATTTGGAGTCCGAACTTGTGTATCACCATCGTCCCAGGTCAATGTCGTCGAAATTTTGCTCAGCTGGGGGCGAGTTCCCCCAGCTCATTTTGATCACACGGGGACAAGGGGACACCTACAGGTATTCCGGTCAGTCGTCCTAATGCAATGGGTGTACAACCGAGATGCCTACCGAGCCTGTCGTCTACGTACTCTTGAGATCAGATTCAAACAACTGAGTAAATATGTTCCGAGACAACATTCCGTGGAAGCAGCAAAGACCTTAAGCTCACGTTAACGTGCCTAGAATTTGTTTAGTCTTTTGAATTCCCAATTTTCTTAACTCGATGAGATAGAAGAAATTTTGAGGGCTTCCTAAAGCCCGACGGAGGCTAGTCCTCAATCCCTAATCTGCGTTTCTGTCCAAGCCCAAACACGGCATGGGCGTTGAACAATCCACTAAGCTGTAAGTTTGAAAACCATAATAGCAAAATCATTGAATAAGTCCCTATCTTCTGTGGCATGCACGTTCTAGAAATTTTACCGTGGTCGGCTCAGGAAAATTCGTTGATCCTACCTCAAGAGGAGCAAGTCATGTAAAACCTGGACAAGAAGTGTCCATTTCGGTGTACCTTACCTAGGACCACGGGGAATCAGCAAGACTTCGAATAGGTTTGATCAGTCCTCACTGCACTCTGTACAATCGCCTAACGTCTCCTACGTCGGAACTCGATATTAATGATTGATTCCAGAACCGGGATAGATGTAGCATTTCGGTGGGAACAGGGGGTTAGAACCCGAACGACAATGTTTCTGCCTAAGTACGAGGGGCGCGCTACATTCAGGGGAAACTAAACGAACAGTCTGTTACTCTTCAGTTAACAGGGAAAGTAGACCCCTGTTAACACTAAGCTCTTCTCACACTTACGACTGTCGATTCTTGGGGCAGCACCAGCTGAACCCCCCTTCGCGAGGTATGTACCTGCGCGGAAATCTTTGTCCATCGAGCAACATGAAGCGAAAACGAAAGCGAGAGAAAACCCGAGTCACATGAAAACTAAACACAGAGAAATAGTGCGTCGGAGCCGGTCCGTAAAGTCGACCGAACTCCGCGCTGTCGAAGTCCAACTGATTCGAAGATTCGACGCGTTGGTCGTAACCTCGAAATTTTCGCCTGTATGTTACGATGGCGATTTTGTCGCCGTCCAATCGTTGGCGACTTCTTGACGCCCACTTTTTTGGGTTTTCTGTCCAGTGCCCAATTGGGGACACTTCCGGAAAGTTGAATCTTGACGGCTACCGTAAACCGTCGATGTCCTTAAAGAGAGTCGGCTTCAATTAAATTTGCCGACTTCAAGTTTTAATCTTCCGAGTACTCAGAAGTTGACCATCTGTGATTTTCGTCCAAATTATCCCAAGAAAAGTAAATTTTAAAGTCCTTATTTCCCGTCCTCATCGCCGGATGTCCAGCGAAATCAGATCCTAAACTAACAAAATTTGAACTGTTTCCGGTCCCAGCTTAACTTAAACTATTACAAATACTTTTGGGTCACGCAATTTCCGTCTTCAGCCCCAATTAGCGTGACAATCTGCTCGAATTTTGGACTATTTACTCTTCCCAGGCCCTCCGAGTCGGCAAACATCAACTCGGCCTTTGACATCTCTGACTTGCCGCCCTCCTACTTAAGCTAAATTGAATTCGAGAAGTGACCCTAACTCGCGAGGACACCTTAGAAAGTCGGAAGAAATCAAGCTAATTTGTAATTTTCATGCGAGTGTGCATTTTTCAAAGTCACGCCGGGGGGAACCGACGACGGGAGAGCGCTCGTCTCGAAGTCAGAGACGGGGCAGATCTTGGCCTACTCCTAACCGGTCAGGGGCCCTGCTTCAAGCCCCCTAGGGTCCACGGGAGGGCCCTAAAGCCGCCCCCCGTTCGTCCTATCAGTCCACGTCTTGTTCGTCCGTAAAACTCTGAAATTTAATGTCTTTTAGTACGTGGTGTCCTCGTCCGTCCGTTTTTTCTGTGTCCTTATATATAGTCATATACATATATATATCTAATACTCATGGAAGACACACGAACACATATACAAACATACACAACACACACTAGACATGTCGGCGTCCTGAGCGACAGAAAGGTCGCTCAGAATAAACACACACATACGACACACCAAACACAACAACAACAAAGCGACACAAGAGAAAACCGACCAGAAACGTCGGTTAGAGAGAGAAAACGAGGACAAAAGAGAAAGGACAGCGAGGACACGAGGAGGGTGTGGGAAGGGGAACGGGACAAGGGAAATCCCGGGGGATTTTCGAGGGGCTGGGGCCAAATTCGGTCCTAGGACGGAAAACGGGGTCGATTGATACCAAACACAGTGGGGAAGGACGTAATAACGGGTCAGAACCCACTTATGGGTTCCCATATGTATTAGTATGGGGAGCTTTAGCGGGCTCTCCTGCATTAACGGATGGGCGGAGCGACGCCCGCCGGGTATCGTTGGATTCACCGTCCCACGACGATTTAAATGAGGGGTGATATCGCCACTGGGGCGGCAGGAGTAAAAACGGTACTAATACCGCGGCGATTAGAGAGAGTGATGGTTACGGTGGGGGCGCGTTTGTTGATCGTCCGGGTTAAGGGGGCGGCGGAGCAAGACCCGCCGGGTATTTTTTGGGATGTCTCATCGAGACGAATCCAATGAGGGGTGGTTCGCCCATTTTAGAGTGGGGCGAAAAATCCCGAATTATCGGTGCCCATCAGCGGTTGACAACAGCTTTCTAGGCATCTTTGAGTGGCTGCCGCGGGTCGGCAAGGGTTCGGGCGGAGGTTCGACGCATATTGTTGGACTCCACTAGTCGCGATGAACAAAACGATGGGTCGCATGCGCCGGTTCTGACGCGGGGTATAGCGACGGGAATGTCGGAAAGTGGGGTTTTGTATTGGCTGCATACTGCAATATGTTACAGAAACAAGGCGGTTCTGCCCAGAAATTGTCCGCAGGGCACACGCATAAATAGATACATGTACATATTTTATATATATGATATATCCTAACTACATGGAAAGTGATAGTCCGGGTTCCACGGTGACAATCCTACCTAGCGTAAGTAGCGATTGTCTCTACGTGTTGCAAGCGAAGTTCTGGCGGTGTCCGGGGCGATTTCGGAAGTCCCCTCACACTTCCACAACGTGTTCCACCCGTCTATTATGGTTATGTTCCGGATCGCAGCACCGTAGACGGTGGCGGGCCTTCGGATTAACCCGGCATCCGTCGTTCCGCATGCTTGCGAAGGCTACCAAAAGTGTGATTTTCGCTTATTTTGACTTGCTGTTTTCCGTGACCATTGCCCAGTGTGTCGCTAAAACCAAGTAAATTTTATATTCTTGATTTCGGTCTTAATAAGTTTGGTTTCTTGAACGTGCAGCCAAGGGCCTCCTATTCCCGGACGGTCGTAACCGTCAACCTATAGCACGTAGTGTTTGTTGATTGAGTTTTAGGCTAGTTCCCCGTTTCCACTGGCATGGGGCTTTTTCTGCAGTCTCACAGATCGGTGGGGGGCGGTTTACGATCTTATAATTTCATCAAACGGTAACACTCGTCCCTAATTACAGAACGGTACAAGCGACATGTTATACTGAAACGGTAGATCAATATACAAGCAATACCTTTATACAAAATCGGTTCATTGGTACCCAAGCAATACTTTCATACAAAATGGATCACTGGTATACAAGCGACAATTCTATACAAAAGCAATACTTTTACACAAAACGGTTTACAGATATTCAAACGATACAAAACCGATACTTTTAGACAAAACGGTTTATAGATATTCAAACGATACTTTTATACAAAAGCGATACTTTTAGACAGAACGGTTTATAGATATTCAAACGATATTTTTATACAAAAGCGATACTTTTATACAAAACGGTTTATAGATATTCAAACGATACTTTTATACAAAAGCGATACTTTTATACAAAACGGTTGATAGATATTCAAACGATACTTTTATACAAAAGCGATACTTTTATACAAAACGGTTTATAGATATAAGTGACATTTTTGGTTTAACTGGTACATTAATGTGAGTGGCATTTTTATGCAAAATGGTCATGTGCCAACGTCTCCCGGTACGATTTTAAGTACGAAGGTCCTGAAATGCTCGTGACAGGGCCGAAGCGGCCCTGTTACACTTATATTGTGCACACTGTGGTCTGAAATTTTAATCAAAATCGCAAAATTCCAATTTTAGGTTTATTGAACCCTGTACTACATACATGCCGAAGCACATGTTCAGGAGGCGCTATCCATGAATCGCCAGCCCACCTCCCGAGACCCTGGCATACCCCTTGAGGTGCTCCCTGCCCCGCCCTTGGCGATCCGCATAACACGCCAATCTCCCTGCTCCCTGAAGGCCACGGAATATTGTGACAAACATTGGTAAAACTACGGTGAAAATTGACAAAACTAGGGGTAAAACGGTAAAAATGGATCTTCAGGAGTTGTCAACGTTTTTAGCACCTTCTATGGAACCTTCCTTCTCCGAGGATCTCTCTCCCCAGACGACCTCCACAACTCCATAAACCACGGCTACCGTCTTCCTGAGACTGCAGAGCGCCAGCATGTGTGCTGTGCGAATATATTACACCTAGAGTTTATAACGATTTCTTGAAAACAGTAAAACACTCTTCGAAATCACTATAGCGGCCACGACGCGACCAATTTGCACTTTATCCCTATCCTTCTGGGTCTGGGAAGGGTGTTATGGAATGAACAAAAATTTTTTTCGACCCCCAGTTTTGAGGTGGTATAAGAACTACCTCCACAAAAGTGGGCGGGCTCGAAGAAAAATTGTTTTAAAAACGATACCTCCACAGTTTTTGGAAAAAAGTTTGTCCATGATAGCATGAAGTTCCCGAACCAAGGGGTGTAAGGCCGAAATGGATCGCGTCAGCTACGGCGCTTTAAATGATGATTTCGAAGAATCTCAATATATCATCATAACTTCGAATACACTAAAAGATATAAAAAAAAGATTGCTAAATTTCAACTTACTCTAATCATGTGGAATATTTTTAGTACCCAGCATTATTATCGAATAAATATATACATTTGGCGCTTTTAATAGTCAAAGAAGCCGGCGGCCAAAACCTAGAACCGCTTTTCAAACCGTGTATAACTCAACTAGAAGGTGAGTTAGGATATAATATGTTAAAAGACTTACGGTACACCAACAAGCAAACAACGAAATTAATTTAGTTGCTTCTGAGATATCGCTCTTTTATTGAAAATTGCAAACATCCCAAACCCCCTATTTTGGAATCGTCTAAAATTCGCCATATATTTCCGGAACTGTATTCTGTGGTGCCATATATAGTTTCGAGGATTGTGCTGTAAGTCATGGGTATTATACCTTCGGCGCAAATATTTCCCACGCCTGCCGCACAGAATACCGCGAACTAAAGTAAAGGATCGATTTTACGAAACTATTCTAGTAATTTTAAATGGTTCTTACAGTCTTCTGTTCGGCAAAAATTGGCAAAAAATATAATCGCCGTACTGCCAAAGTTATTAAAAAATTAATAAATTCAATTAAACGCTCAAAAAGTATGAACAAATAACCCAAATAACCAAAAATGAGAGAGACAGGCAATTAAACACAATGATACCGTGGTTAATAGTATTTATGTACTAGTGCGCAACCCAATCTTCCGTAAAATAGCGAACTATTAGGCACCAGTTCTAGTGGAATAACTACATACTTCAGAACCCGTAATTATTTTCAAGTAGATGCTGAAGAAAATTTAAACATAAAGGTGACGATCATAGCGCCTCAATGATAAAATAGATATTAACCTTTATGTTTGCTAGAAACAGCTGTAGAGACTATTAATTAAAAATACTGCCTAATGCATTAACTATTATTCTGTTGCTTCTGAAATGTAATGGTTTTGCAGGATGTATTCTCGAAATTTGGTTAGCTAGCTCTCCGTGTTTTATTAAACGTAGTTGCATTTTGTGGTTGCTAGTTTAAGCCCTTCGTAATATCTTAAAATATTAGGATGGCCGGAACATTCTATTCAACTTCATAAACGACAGTTTAGTACAAACTGCTGCAATGTAATGTCCTAATAAATATGTAGCCCAAAATGGGTCAGCACCCCGTTGTCGCCAATGCAGAAGTTAGGTGTTTAACCGTCAATCGACGCCTATCTTTTTTGCATTTTGAGTAGTTTCGTTCTAGGAAATATGTGGGCTCATGACGTATAGACACGCAATCAGATTAACATAGAAATTAGCGAAAAGGTTAATCAAGAAGTCTTTGAAACCACATTAGTTCGAATTAATAGTACATAAATAACTACCTAATAGGCAAAAATACAGCATCTTAGATTAACAAATGAGTGGTTTCAGATGAAAAATCTAACTATCAATTTAAATCGTATTAACTACTATAAAAATTGAAAAATTAACCACTATATATTAAACATTGTATTATAATTTAAAATTTGAATTGCATTAATCACCGTGACACTAGTAACTATAACTTCAAATACTCATATTAGACAAATTCCGTAGTACTGGCCTCTCCGATAAAATTTCTTCTGAAAGCATACACGAGGCTGCCGATATTTTGATAGTTATTAAGAAATGTAGGAATCGCACAGTTTAGCTAAGCAGGTAAATTAAAAAATTGTTAAGAATTCAACCTGTAAAGGGAAGTGCTAACCGAAGTGATTAATATATCAGAAGCACTACCAATACGGTTTCATTGACATTGAAATCAGTTTATACACGTTTTTTACGTCATTTTTCAAATATTTAGCTTCCGAATATCATTTCAGAAACATGTTATTTTTTGCACGAACTTGCGGTTTACGGCTGAGAAGAAAAAATTTTCAACTAAAATTAACCCATTCGAACCCCCTAATTTCGCGTCGAACCACGAATCTAGAGACACCAGATTTTGACGAGGGGAATCTAAAAATCTCATAAAATGTCACACCACGAGTCCCTCAAATTAAAGTAGTCAGCAATAAATGATTCTTGTGTGTTTTTTAAAAAGCTGATAGCTTTTTGAACCGGTTAACTCGGGCGACACACCCGCAATGACAATGAGTAATCGGAACACTAGCATACAAACTTTATATTACAGTTTAATAACATTGCTAAATATAAATCTTAGCACAAATGTTTGTTTAATAGTCCAAATTTAATGGTCCTCGTGAAGTAGCTTGTTTGTATACTTATGTTTAAGTGGTTTTACACGTAATATACAATGTATTCGTTATACACTCGTAAAGCACATATACCTACATGCATAAACATCCAAATATGTAAGGTAGGTATCCATATGGCTTGGGCTTGGAGCGGTAGTTACACTTCTTCCTTTATTGTAGGACCTCCTAACCCTTATTACCCACCATCGGCACAAATCTGCGCTTTGGAGGGAGGCGATGCTATTTTGGTGGCCCAATAGTTATTTTTATATGAAAATGTGAATTTTTTAGGTATGGTCTGCTCCACGAGATTTGCGCCTATGTTACCCACGCTCCCTGAGCACGCAAACTTTTCTTAGGGAAATAAGCAAAATTTTAGTAAAAACGGGAAAATTAACAAAAATTGGCCAAAATTGGAGAAAATTTCAGAAATTTTAACGAAACAAGAGAAAACTGAGTTTCTGAAAATTTCAAAAATTTGCCCCATTCTCCGCGTCTTACCCACCCGCCAGAAGGCATTTGTTTTTCCTAAGCCGACAGATCTTCAGCGCCTATGGTATATAGATGTCAGGTTAAATATAGATTTCATGCTTTACTGGCGCCAGTAATTTCAAAGTTCGCAAAGCTGGACTTGGAGGATGCAATACGCTACCAAAACTTGCCCTGTTTGGTTGTTCAACTACAAACTAGATTTTGCTTTTTGTGCCACCGCTGTGCTCACCTTGTGGGTTAAAAGCTTAATACTAATGACATGATACTATCGACGCATTTGTACACTGCGCAATCAACCAAACGAAATTTAAGATATATATTAGTTCTTGTTTCCAGTACAATGGTTTTGTAAACTTTTACTTCGCTACGCAAAGTCCTGTCGATGTTTTATAATAAAAAATGTGAATTATTCATATGATTACTATTATGTCTTTTTCTGTTTCAAGAAACAAAGGATTTGATATGTTTTATTCTGCCTTGTTTACTGTGTTACATTTGAGTAAAAACTGACGTATTTGGTCTTGTGTACTTGTTTTGAAACGTGGTAAAAATATATAGCATTTCCCAAACGTTACTGAACCAATGGGTAATAACTATATATGGCACATTTATTTTGACATAAGGTATTGAACGAAGCGATTGTATATCTGTAGGATTGGTAAGGACTATAGGTTTTTTCACCCAGCCTTGATTGGTTCTTATCTCATAAATTTAAACATTTAAATTTTAATTGTATTAATTTTACAATATTGGGTTGCAGACCACTTTGCTCGCGTCTAGGGGAAACTTTTTGGAAACAATTTACATTTGTCACTTAGTATTGCTTATAGTGTAAATTTCGAATTACGAATAACTTTTAAATGATTTTATAAGATTTGGTCTAAATATGAGTATTATTACCTGTATCACATGTCGTTAGATATGTGTGGGGTCAAAATCCGTTTGATTCATGATCTCATCTCCACGCTTTGCGTCGTGCTTTGTCATGATTTGAAGTGGTACTTGCGTTCACCATCTCCTGGAAATGTTCAGAAAGTAAAGCTATGTTTCTTTAAGCACCGCTCTATTCCACTTACCATATGCTCGCCCCTAAAGGTCGCTTCCAATGTCTGCTTTGTTAGCTTATGTCAGCCATTCTTAAAACTTATACCTACCATCACGAACGCATGGCGGTGATATTCTGCACTATGCAATATTTCCGGACCGCCACGGTGTTCGGCGCGGTGGTTGTAGTTTGACAAAGCCGCAAGACACACAGTCATTTACCCAGACAACTCCTTTGAAGCGCTTCACATGTACGGTACGTCGAGTGTTTTGGTGTCCATGTTTCGGCGCCGTACAGTAGGACTGGGAGTGCTCAAAAGTCCAGTATCCAGAGTTTCATTGTCGGGATGACTGAGTTACATTGCAACAAGTTCTTCTAGTTGATGAAAATAAACGAAGTAGCCGATATCTGGACACTTCTTTGTTGAACCAGCGAGATACTGTGAAGAAAGAACCAAAGCTTGAATCCAAGCCCGTATTATAACGATGAGGCACATGAAGCATGTGCCTCAAGGCCAGGGCTAGCGAACAGGGCACTTATGCTCAAGTGGTAGCTCGAAATGAGCCAGCAAAGCGACGTTTAGTAAAAAATTTTCAAAGTGGGTGATAGTTGGAACAGAAGTGCGCACGTGTGGCCTTCACGACCAGCCTGCTTAATTTAGTTTTACAACAATATGTGGAATGAAACTTGTTTAGTATTTGTGTATAGGCATTTAAATGCGTCATAAAATAACATAGTATCTACCGCAAGCTTTGACTCGACTAACTGTGTATAAATTTATAGCCTTGGCTAACTTTGCGGCGTGTCAGAACCTAGAAGTAATTGGGAAAAGTCAAAAGAGCTGGCCGAAAAGCACCAAAGGGAACAAGACCTGCTTTCATCTATTCGTAAATTAGACACAATATTTACAAGTATTAGACGTTCTGCGATTAGCGAAGCAGTACAAGCTTCTGCAGCCAGCGGTGACGAGGCAGTCGATGTTTCCCTTAGCACACCAACAGAAGCCATCTAAGAGCCAGAGATTAGTGAGTTTCAGCCAGTCATTGGAATCTCCGTCAATTGATCTGGTCACCGCCAATGGTCTCCTGAAAAGCCTCGAAGATTCGAACAGTCTGAACCCAATATGATGACTACGAGAAACGCGGGAATGAACGGTCGAGTAATAATACTTACAAAGCTTAAATTTTTTTGGTCCGACGTTGTAAATGCCAGCCACATGATTCGCCGGCTGCCTATGTCATGGATCCAATGTTGCCCCGCAATAAATTTCGAACAAGTTGTTTTCTGCCTGTAATCGATTTCCTTGCGATTGCTTTCCTGAAGCGCAGAGAGTTTTATTCCTTCCTGACTGAAAGATTTGGCTTATATCAACATTTGAATCCATGACTAAAAGAGGTTGATAAGGCCGCTGCAAATTTGGTCACTACTTATCCCAAAGTTCTGTCCACCGACTTTGTCGTGGAGTTCCGGCAGTTCACTTGTTGGTTTTTGAGGCAAAGGAATGCTGCTGGGTCCAGTCGTCCAGGAACTGGAGTTTTGCAAACTATGTACCGTCTTTTAATGTATATCTATGTTTATTCCGCGTTTCCGGACACCGATATTGCACTTTGGATTTATCTCTCCTTGATGTTTGCGAATGCCACTGGAGAAAGGGCGTTCAGCTGACTAACCCGGATAAAAGATGAACACCGATCAACAATGTCACAGCAACGTTTATCGTCTCTCGCGCTGCTGTGCATGGAATATAATTTATTGCGCAACACCGAGTTTGACAAAGTGGTTAAGGATTTTGCAGCGGCGAAGTCCAAGAAACTCTGTTTGGCTGCCTAATAAAATTATAACAGCTCAATGGAAGTGGTTTAAACTACAGCAAAGACGATAAAGTAGGTTCATAGTGCCTGTTGGCATTAATTTGGTTGACTACACGGAAATTGGGATTATATGAAGAACGATTACAGAAAATTTGATTTATGATTGTTATTCGGTTATAGTTATAGGAAGCATTTGATTATGATAGGCATTTGTTTGCACTGTCGTTTATATTCCAACATATTTAAAATATCAACGAATCCAAGCAAGAAGTTGCAATTTGATCTCGCAGAATTAATCTTAATTTGCAAAACGGTATAAAGGCACGGGCCAATCCGAGGGCTGTGCCTCAACGGCACACTTCCCTTAATCCAGCCGTGCTGGAAAGCGTATATATCATGGGTGCATAAGGTCCATTAGGTTAGGTAGCGGAGACATTGTTCCGCCGGGGTAGATTATTGAAATCTTTAGATTCATATATAAATTTTTAAATTTTACAATTATTTCCCCAAAAATTTTGCTAATTTTTCAACACTTTAACTAAAATTGTCCAAGCTCTGAAAACCATTAGAGGGTATAGGTAACCTCTTTACCCTCCTTTTGCCAGCGATGATATAAATATGATATAGATAAATTTAGGTTGTTGACGCAACTAAGACGGCGGAATATGTGGTGTATGTTGACGATACTTAACAAGTATAATATATAATATAATGAAATGCAACAGCATTTTCAGCGGTTCTTTGACACTGGATTGTATATTTAATCTTTTATATGCTACAAACATTTACTTTGCGTGTTTTTCTTACCATTGTATATTATATTTGTTATTCGGTGAGGCTTATCAGGTTACAAAACCGAATACAATAACTGTTTTCAAACCATAAATTCAGTGGCAAATATAGCTATGTCGTTGAAGTAATAGCCTATTTTTTGGATGTTTGCAGTTTTTGTTCCACGCATAAGGTTTATATATTATGTTTAAAATGTTCAAGTTACATTTTTGGAAGCTTAATCTACGGCCAAAGCTGGGGCAAATGTAACCTTTAAGCGCGTAAATGGAATGCATGGTATGCTGTTCCCGATATGTATTAAGCCATGCATGCTCATAGGGGAGTAACGGAATGTTACCCCTGAGGGTCTGGTCCCCAGTCCCTGACAGATAGGCTGATGACTTCTTGGCGGCCCCACAGCCACCGAACCAATAGATGCCGGCGGCTCGCACCGAACTCCTTGGCCACGTCGCCACACGGCGCCAAAAGATTCTCCCCCGCCGAGCGACTGAGCGCCTGGGAGGCCGAAGGCCTGCCCATCTCTACCTAGGACATGGCTGACCTTTGGGACCTGGACCTTGTAGATGTATTTGCTATGCCTAAGGCTCAGGCTTAGCCTAACTTTCCCTTCTAAGGAAAAGTTTCCTAACTTTCCCTTCAAGTATCTTATAACACTTGTACTAAGTCTAAGCATAAGTAGAATGGCTAACGCCACCTGCAAGACCCTTTATTAAAATGCTCTATTTCTAACCATATACCGTATGACTCTAAGGGCCAAAGATTAGAATAATTTGTTCAACGTACGACTTAGAACCTTTAATGCGGACGTTTTTGAAGCAGGCATAAAGAAGCTAAAAATCGAAGGTCTGAATACAACGTAAAACTTAACATTTTCCTAGCGATTCTAACCATTTTATAATGTCACATCATCTATCATAGATTTTTATATACTTTTATGATGCTGTGAAATAAAAAATTGTTACATTTTGTTATGACTATGAAATAAAATTTCAAATAAAATCTTGGTGTGGCGTATTTCCGGCATGGATCCTCTCGCATTTTAATCAATGCACCCAAAATCAACTACGTTAAGTAAGAATAAACATGTCGCATTTAAAACAAGCAGTTTTTTAACTTCGAATTCTGGAACAATTTGTTTTAAATGACAATTGTTTGAAATCGTATACTGTTTAGGTAAAAGACTTGACACAACCAATAAAATTTTCGACATACGTATTTAATTTAATTAAATTAACACAATTTGTGTTAACTTATAAAAGAACCGTTAACGCATAATCAAATGTAGCAGTGCAATTAGATTTGTGTTTGCGCTGCTGCAAATTTTTTATCTAAATCTGACTAATCGTTGCACGAATTAGAGACTTTTTGATTTCGGCCATTTGGTGTACCCAAAATTTCAACTTATATATAACTCTTCCAAGCCGGTTCTGATCGCAAAATGGAAACCACGGAATACTGTCATGGAGATCTACAACTTTGCTGTTATGTATTTTTGTCAAAGCTGCCGTTTTCGAGCTATGAGCCAAAGTTAAAAAATACTAAAAAAGTGAAATTTTCAGAATTTCAACAAATCGAGTTCTCGCTTGTAGGGAAGAACGACGGGTTTACAAAGTAGGTGCACTTGGAGAACGAGGGGAGCGTGCGACAGAAGGCCGCGAAAAATTTAAGCAAAAATGTAAATAACTATAAAAATTGGCAAAAATTGGGGAAAATTGGCCGTACGCTCCTAGCCGTACCTCCACTACCCTGCGGCTAGAACCATTTACTTTCTGAGCAAGCGAAGGTCGGGAACTTATGTGTTATACTATCTTTCAGAATAAGAGCTTAGGGCTGGGGTTCGCAGCCCAACTTGCTTTTAGTATAATCTGTGGTACAACCAGCACATAGCTTATGCGAGGGTAAAGATAAGCTGCGCCGCCTACCATTCCTTTTTAACGCAATGTACAAAACGCTTTCAGAGTGCAAAACAGTTATTGCAATAGCTAATTCAGAATTAATATATTTCCTTTCGAGAGCGCAGACACCTGATTCCAAAACGAGGTATACATACTGTTTCTGTTCGCGTAAACAATGCACCTATTTGTTCTTTTGTCTTAAATTACTTTCAGAACGCACACCGTGATAACATGAATTCCTCAATTTCTCGTTATGATAACATTTCGTTTCGTTAAAAATAATACATGTCATTCGCAAACATTAAATGTGGCGTGTACCTTTTAAAAACTACACGAATGTATTTACATTCGATAACAATATTAATTTTTTTCAGTTCAAATGTCAAACTGGTCTAATGGGTTACTTAACATATTTGAAATAATCGTTAATACGCCATTTTGTGTACTTACATTTTGGATTAGTTTGCCGCAAACACCAATTCTATGTTTTTTATATGTTGACGGATGGTCGGCACACCGAACGATGATAGTGAATTTCTGGTGACAGAACAGAATGGTAGGCAAGTTTACCAATGTACTGCGCCCTTAGCCTTTTATTGTGGCCTGTTTTCGTCGTTGCTAAATAAGTTAAAAGCAGCTGTATTTGCGTTATATACATGAATCAAATAGTGCATTTTCACGGACCAGCAGCGTGAAGACTGACTCTTCAAGTTCTAAAGGTTTTGAAAAGTTGTTATTCATTAATTTTAGAACATGGAAGCATTGACATCAATGAATTATCGGCTTATTACTGTTAATTAAGGACACTAAAGGGGTTTTGAAGAAACTCAGTTTGTAACCTTGCAATACCACTGAGCGCAAACTAGTCACATGTGCTTAGTTTTCTGTAATTGCGCTTGTAACTAATTAATGTATCTATCTCGACTTTCCTCGCTTCAAGTACTCGTTCAACCACCTCGTTCGTCCGGGCTTATTTCGAAATCGGCGGCCGGCCAATAATTTTAATGATAGGCAAGTTTGGGGCCTGCTTCCGGCTTATCTTCTCACATGCAGCCTAATGTCACGGACGTTTTTAACTTGCGCCACAAATTTTTTGGGGGCAAAAGTACTAGACTTCTAGTTTTGTTGCCGTACTGTCGAGCCCCCAGTTTTATGGCCAATATGTCGGATTGTGCACCATTTTTATAGAGGCCGGTTGGACTGGCCGACCATAGATTTCTAACCGACACACCATAAAAATTGAAGTTCCATTCATAAATTCCCATAAATATTGGAGGGTTCGACATACTTCACAAAAGTTGTGGTCAGAATGTTTTGACACCCAGAACTGTGTGGTAAACGTGCGTGACATCCAACACGAATTAGCGTTGGAATGTTTGGAAGTGTCACGCGATATTCCCTAAAATATATAAATTTGTCTAATATATGGTTCACTATATAAATATACAACTCTGTATTTGAGTAACATAATGTTCTTATACACGATATATTTTTTCTAAAAAAGCTTTAATTCTGGCTGTTTTATAATCCGCGTGCCCCCATTGGTATAATTTTCATTTCGGATTTTAGATGCTAAATTTATTAGCATGATTTCAAAATGGTTCATTTGTTGTAGCTTTTTGTATTAGCAGTTTAACAGTACAGCGTGTTTACAGAAATCAACTTTGTATGATCATAGAGTGCTCAGAAAGGACGACTAAAGATAGAGTCTCATCAAATGGTGGGTTGGCGTGGGGACTGCTCCTCACATTTTTCGAATACCTGACCGCAAATTTCCTTTTGTTGCCTTCCAGTAGCGTGAATAATAAATAATTAAAATTTTAAAAATACGTGTTCTTTTCTTTTTAAACTCGACACTGGGTCGACATTCAGAGTAATCTCTTCCATATCCTATTTTATGACGGAGGCAGGACTGCTATTTCCACGTGTTTTTAAAACGTAACGAAAAATCATCTTCAGGAACCCGCTAAACATAAGACAAAAATTGGACCCACAAAAACTTAGTTTTGATTTTTATTTAAGTTTCTGGCATCGGCAGGGGCGTGTCCAGCAATTCGAAACTGGGGGGGGGGCTATAGCCCCAGTAGATTGTATGTTGCTTTCGCTCTTCCTTTTTTCTTAGCTTGGATACTAATCTATTTCTGGCGGAATTGTAATTCATGGCCCATCTAGCCTCCCGGTGGCACAGGCGTTTTTGATGCTCAAGGCATAAAAGCGCTATTTCGCGCTGCTGTTGATATTCTATGATGTTACGTATGCAATTGCGTGCCAGCCGAAAAGCCGTCACAGCTTGATTGTTATGGTTGTGGCCTTAGGCCTAAGATTTTTCACACAATAAAATTTTCAAACATTCGCACGCTAGAAACTTATTTGGGGAAACTACATTCACTCGTTACAATAACTCGCAAGCGAGTGGAAACGAGCCAGTGTGACGTAAATTTTGGTCTCGACTAGACGATACATAACTGAATATAGACGATAATAACTGGATGCTCGATATTCACTATAAGAAGTGCCTAGATCAGATAGGTATGTGGCCGTGGCGGGATGAGCATACCATGAACAAAACTGATTGCCACCCCGTCCCATCCTCGTGGAGATCTTTATCTCCTAGATCCGCACAGATTAGCGTAGCAGGCCCACAACGTGCAGGTTCTGAGACGGTGTAGGTAGTCTGGCAGAGGCATACGTCAATTCCTAGTTTGCCATTTCCCCAAGGATGAGAAGACCAATTATAGACGAGAGGCTGTATGTTGCGTATCACTACTATGAGAGGTACTACCTCTGCAGAGCCCTTGAGCCCACGTCATTGAAAAAATAACAGGAAATTATCACAATTCAATAATATGAATGTATCGAAATGTTGCTGTGGATACTTGTGTGAATGGATTTGTGAAGTAAAAAACGAGGTTTCGATTTAGAAGCGCGCCCAATATAAAACTCCAATTAGAAGCGCGCGTAGCGGAGCGGTGTGCGGACTTTACGGTGAAAGCTCAAACTGGGGGCTAGATTTTGAAACTGGGTGGGGGGCTAAGTCCCCAGTAGCCCCCTAAACACGCCCCTGGGCATCGGTAATATAATAATCCTTTCAATGGGAAAATGGGCGATTTGTAATAATTTTTTACGCTTTTTTGAGTATCAAAAATGTATTTTAATTGCTGGTAGGTTAGGTTGCATTGACATAGTGTGGCGGAAATAATTTGATATGATCCACATAGCCACTTAAATTTTGATTCCACTGATGTTTGAATTTAATCCTTATTCACCATGGATTAGTATTCAATTGAAATACGACATGAGTCGATATGTAACTAATTTAGAACTATTTTTGAATACGAATATATATAACAATATCTATTTTATATTATTAGATTATAATTATTTATTTTAATCTAACACATATACGTATCTTAAGCTATGTTTTACAACGATTTGTTTCAAATTAACAAAAAATTTGTATACTGTAAAGCGGGTAGTTTTGGATCTATATGATTTGATTTGTGCGTTTACTAAAATGTATTGCGAAAAAACCAGATTTCATATTGAGAACTAATTTGATTCCGGAAATGTTCATATGTCGTAGTAGTCAGGAATCACGGAGTACGGCTTACTGGAATACATATCGTTGCGTTCGACAGGCCAACTCAAATAATATAAAATGTTCTGGCTGATATGCTGTTTTGCTACCAGATTATCAAACCGTTTGGTTAACAACATTACTTAATTTTAGTGTACGATTGTGGTAATCCTCCATGTAAAGTGACTGACGAGGTCAATAACATACAATACGCTATTAATGATAAACGCTGGAAAAATTTCCAACTTCTTATTCGCGTTGTTGCGAGTAGTAACTAAATGTCTATAAACGCAAACTAGCATTACTGAAATTGGTGTTGAAGCAGGTATGTTTCCTGTGTGAAGTAGACAGTCAAAATATGAACAAAACTTTGTTGTTACACGCTTATCGCGCTACAAAATGTCAATTGCTACCTTATTATATACATATGTAACCATATGACACATGCACCGTGAATAATGATTATAGATAAATCCATCAAACAATATTTTGAATGATATTCGTTGTTTTACACCGCATACACGGAAAAAGTGACATTGTTTAAGCTTGAAGGATAGCAAGGAAAGCTCTGAACGGAGTTTGACAATCATGTTTACACTTCCATAACGCCCAAACTTGTGTTTTTACGCGGATTTAGCTGGTTTGGTGTCGGTAAGCCTAGGTTAACTCTGGAAAGTGACCACGGGAGTAAATTCCATCGTTTTGATGATTTACCCTATTTAATATATCTGGAAAAATATGGCACCTGATTTTATTTATCATAGGTGGAGTAATTTTTTTGTAAAAATTGTTAACATTGTTACTCTTTTGTTTTCATTTTTCGTTATCCATTCAGCGGAAATGATCATTTCGGTAACCATAGCGAGGTTGGTGAAAATTATACTGCATGACCGAAAATCGGTAGTGTATGTAAACTTTCGTCGAGTGACCAAATAAATAAATGTAAAATTCTTAATAAGTCAAGAATTGCTAACAATATTATTTTTCCTAGTCGATATTTTTGTTACACATGGTTTCTTTTTGTAAACTATATGCAAGAACGGGTTTTGTCGAACAGTTGCCTGAGGATATTGTTGAAATAACATTCACCATTACGATTTCTATAGTGCTGAGAATGAATTGTCCGAGGAAGCATCCTCCATAAGGGGCTGCTGTTAACTTTTAATTTTGTATTTTACTCACCAAACGATTGTCTTGAGCTTGCTGAAATTAGACAAATCATTAACAAAAGTATGAAAGGACAGGAGGCAAGATGTGAGACATTTCAAGTCTATCTAAAGAAAATGTGACAAATTATAGCTAATTATCAGGCATTTAATGAAAATATCGGCTCTTTTCTATAATTGAGCGAAGCGTTTTTGTCTTCGTCAGAGGGAAAAATCGGCACCGTCTGTCTGTATGTCCGTCCGTCTGTGGAACTAATCAATAACTACTCGGCCAATTTAATTTTTTTGTTTGAAAGGCCGACAGGTGCAAGACATCTGGTCAAAATTTGCTTTAGCTAATTAGTAATTAGCTAATTAGTTAAGCGTGCCACCCTATTTTTCGCATTTTCAAATAAAAATTGCTGACTTTCCAATGAATAATTAGTGTAAAGCTGTCATTTTGGTGCATAAATGAATAATTAGTGTAAAGTTGTTATTTTGGTGCATATACTACATCTTACCGTGTGGATTATGAATCTGGTGTTTATTACTATTCGAGCAGGTTTAAAAAATGCTAGTAAATTAGTTAATTAGCTTATTACTAATTAATTATTATATAATTATATAATTAGCTATTATCTAATTATATAATTAGCCAAGTTTCTGGGGGTGTAGCTAATTTTTTGAAAATTTTCAAAGTGCTCGGATATCATAAATTATTTGCACGCGGGGGTTTTCTATGTCGCGGATCACGAATATGACATTTCTGAAGCTCTAAAACTTGGCCGTATATGTCAATTATTTAATTAATAAATTAGCTAATCTGTAAATATTATCCAAATTTTATAATCACCTCAAAATTACTAATTTATTGCGCTCGGGTGTTTTTGATGGCGCTGATCATGAATATATGGCTTTTACAGCTCTATGACTTTACCATGAGTGCTAACTAGTTAAATAATTAGCTAATTAGTTGATATTAGCAAGAGTGCATTAGGAAAGAGTATGACGTTTCCCTGCACTCACATGTAAACGTGTGTTTGATGATACGGGCGTTTTCGGCCTGCCCCCCCCCCAGTTTCTGGGACGGGCGAGATGCGCTACCCCGCCTTCCACTTTACGGGGGAGAGGTAGGTCGGACCCCTCAATTTCTGGAGGCAGGGTGGTACTATAAGCAGCTACTAGTGCACCAACCCCCCCCCCCAGGAATTGCGGTTTCCGACCTACCCCACAGAAACTGGGGGAGAGGGTCAGGCCGAAAACGCCTGTATCATCAAACACGATTTTGCATGTGAGGGCAGCGAAGTGTCATACTCTTCTCTAATGCACACTAGATATTACTAATTACTTAATTTTTAGCTAGCTAGCTTTTACATGGTGGATTTGACCTCACTTGTCTAAAACATGATACTCTTTATAAATTTATTTAATATTTAGATGTATACATGTATACATAAATAAGATACCAAATACTTTGCCTATTGCTCCGCTCACCTTTTGTAATTTATTACCTTTACTGGTTTTAATGTTTTCGTGGTTTTAGCCTAGACACAAACTCAAAGTTTTATTAATATTGAAGCATTTGTTTTTGCTTAAATCTTTTGTCGCAGCCACAAACGGCTTGCGATGAAAAATGTGGCTTAATTATGCTTTATAACTGAAACACTTTGATTTTATTATTAACCAATAGTTCTATAATATGTTTCATTTACCAATTTGCGTGACAGCTTGTTACTAGTGCAACGCTTAATGAGAGTGGAGTTTGCCGTTCAGCTTTTGATATCAGATATAGATATCAGAGAACGACAATTCTGAAATTGTAGGAACCTCAGGATATATTTTACGTATACTCTTAATACGTTTAGAAATATAAACCCTTTGACTCCTAGCGTTGTTCGACAATAGCAATCTTCGTTTGACTTTGCTGTGCTAACGAAATTCGACGCATACTGCATGATTGCACGTATGTTGTTGTTCCCTCACTTTGCGATGAGCCTTAAAGATCCGAGCAATAGCTCCGAGCTGAACGGTTAGTAAATGTGACTTTAATCCGAGCATTCTGCTTTAGATACCTCGCGGAGACCAATAATTGTTCATAATACTCGAAATGTAATTTAATTCAGGAAGTAAAGTGTTAATAAATATTTGGGATACCACGTACTTAAACCTTTCACTATTACCGTTGTTCGACAACAACAAAATTTCATTCCTCTGTGCTGTACTATTTACATTTGACAAATACTGCGCGATTGCACGTATGTTGTTGTTCGCTCACTTTGCGATGAGCCTTAAGGATCCGAGCTATAGCTCCGAGATAGCTCAATGTTAGTAAGTGTCACTTTCACCCGAATATTCGGCTTTCGATACCTCGCGGCGACCAATAATTATTTATCTATACTCTAAACGTACATTAATTCAGGAAGTAAAAGGTTAATAAAAATTTGGTATACCACATATTTAACCTTTTAACTCTTACCGTTGTTGGACAACGACAAATTACGTTTGACTGTGCTGTACCTACTATGTAAATTCGACGAATGCTGCACGATTGCATGTATGTTGTTCTTCGCTCGCTTTGCGAGGTTTCCTAAGGATCCGAGCAATAGGTCCGACATATTGCTTAAGAACGACATAAGAACGTTCGGCTTCCGATATCTCGCGGCGACCAATAATTGTTCATCGATACTCGAAACGTAAATTAATTCAGAAAGTAAAGGGTTAATAAAAATTTAGTATATATATTATCAATTAACAGCATCGATTCATCGCAATTCATTAGAAATTTTGAGAAAAGCGTTGTCAATTCTTGTCAGGCCTGAAGTTCAAAGTCCTTTAAAGTGCGTCATATTCACACCTTGCAGTTCTGGGCCTACTACAGTGAGACTGATTGACCTCCTGAGATTCTGGGTCCCCAGAAGTTCGTCATGAAGTATGGGGTTTTATATGCGCAGGGCATGGCTGCTAAGCACAAAAGAAAGTGAAGCCGAATGACTGGTACGTGCCACAAGTGTAATAACGGTACGCAGCTGCATGGCGCAACTTCCTAACACCATGCCAGTACGACGCCGGCTATCATAACCTCAAGGGCGGACCGTTAATTTTGTAATTCCGACATTTTTCTTGGTCAGACCCAAGAAGCTATGGAGCTTAGCAGGCCGCAGGCGCGCTTCACGAGGTGCGTTCGGACCCCGCCCGAATGGTTGCGCAAGTGTCTAGTATCGGGTATGATTGCTGAGGTTTCCCAGGGAGGTCGACATTGAAACCTGCTCGCAGGTCATAATGCCAGACCAATATTTCCTATCCTAGACTCACTTGGCAGCTGTTTAGTTCTTTATTATTGAAATAAGTTTGAACGTGTGTTTGACTTTTGTAAGAATTTAAACTTATTTTCCATCGTTGGTACCTCAATCCCGTTTTGTTATGGCCCATGCGGCCCCCACAGGGTTCCGATAATCCCTGAAGGTTTAACGTCGGACGCTCGGGTCAGTAGCTTATTGCCCGGGATGATTTATTCTAGTCATCATGTTTCACTTAATAAATTCTAAATGTTGTCTGTGTGTGACATTCTCTCGAGCGATGTCGGTTGCTCGTTTTGCGAACTCCTCTCACACTCGTTTGGTGGTTACATCGTTTGTAGCGAACCGCGCACGAAAGCGCTGGGGATATTCTCATCCATAGGCCGTGGCGCGTAGGGTTAGCCAGTCCAACCGGACGAACGTATTACGCCTCTAGAATGGTCAACACGGGACACAGTGAGTAGTTTTCATGATTTTATTGATCATTTTGTACAACAGAAAAAATGCGGACAACAGTGATGAGGAAAAAGACGTACATTACTGGACAGCAAGGTGAGAAATTGACACCATCGCGCCCCACGCACCATCTTGCCAAGAATACACCCGACGATATGGGGAAGGCAGCGACTACGACCCCGACAAAAACGGGTACCTGACGTCATTGTCTCCGCAACCCCCAATCTTAAAGACATATAGGCTCAGCTATGGGGTTGAAACATGCTCCGGTATGCTTCGAAATTCGCTCCAGGTAACGCGCGGCGCTACCGCTATTCGGGGAGGCGCCGTGGAACATCCGATCAAACTATAGGCGCCGTCGTGTTTTAGTCAAGCAAAGAAAGGGGATCAGAAAGCGATAACAGGGCAAATATTTGCGAATTAGTGTATGGTCATATTTACTCAACCGAATATGGTACACATCATTGTATGAAAAGGATCATTAAGCCATGGTACAAATCAATGTAAGAGGAAATCGGCAGAACAATTATGGTAAAAATCAATGTATGGTAATCCACTTCTAAGCAAGCATATTACGGATTTACAGATTTGTCCACACCTAGTCATTTAGGTCCGTCTTTCGACTTGCGCGCATCTCGAGCAACTTTGCGATTGGCTCTCGGTAAGGGCGGGTCATGCGTTAATCTTCGCCCATGGCTGTTTAAATGGCTGACCGATCAGTTATTACATATAGCCCCTGGTAAGCCTTATCACGGGGATGCTGTGAGATAATACGGCGGTCGGCGTGGGGTACTGTCATATGATGACACCCTCTACGTAAATGTGACACAAGTTTCATGTGCCCGGCAAACCTATGGTCTCCAAAATCCGTGCTTATCCAAGCCTCCGAATGATACAGAGACAGGAACAATGCTAGGCCAGAAGCAAGAACGGGAATACAAAAAACGTTGTCGGTTTCGCTGTGGAACGAATCTGCTCGGATGAGGACATCCGCCAGCACCGCATGGGTCCTGCCTCCGCCCTCGGTACGCTCTTCTTAATGCTTAAGTGTCGGTCCATGGATCACTATTTACGTGAGCTCCAGCAAACTCGATACTGTTTTATTCGCACATCTAAAACAAGTAACGGCGGGTTGATATATCTTGCACATTACGGTAGGACTGTAAAGATCAAATGTGGTGTGCCCACATTCGTAATCGGAGTTGAGGCGATTCCTAAAATTGTCCTCGATAGGTCGGCCCCTTCCGGGCAAGCGATCTTCAGGAACCATGTCCTAAACGCGTCACTACATGTTTACGGTTTTGGAAAAGGAAGGGGAAGTCTTTGTAGCGCAAGGGTATCGATTATAGCGAATTACCGACGAGTCATCCACCAAAGACGTGCTTCAAGGCCTATATCATACAAAACATAAAGCGGAGATAGTATAAACCAAGGAAACCAAAACAAAAAGGTAAGAAGGGGCAACATAAGGTAAAGCATAATTCATCCCTAGAACGACAGTCCCTAACTCGGGTAATCTCAGTCCTAGAATTTTGTTTCCTTTGCTATCATACCCAGTTTATTTAGCCCTAAACAGACCCGACGAAATTTTCGTTTGTCATAAAGGCTTAGAAACTCGTGACAGTGTCCGTTAACTTTCCTACGTCTGAAATCCGTTCGGCCCCAAGAGCGGCATGAGCGCCGAACATCCCACAACACTACGAAATTTAAAGGAGATAACAACAAACAACTCTCAAAAGCAACACCTAGAAGCGCCCATCTCCACTAGTTTTCAGAAAGTTTTAACCGCGGTCGTCTCAGCGAAAATTCTTCCATGCCTAGCTCGGCTCAATAGGTCATGCAAAACGTGGATCTATCCTATCGGAGTAAGTTATTTTGCGTTCTACCTAGGATCGCGGGGAACAAGAAAGACTTCGGGTAACAACGATTCCTAATCACCTGAACTGTAACTCGACTTGTGTTTTACATTCCAGACAACACTACATGTAGCAATTGGAGACAAGGCGGGTTGGCCCAAAAACTCTCCGAGAATGGACCTAGTGCGGGGGGACAACAAGCGAGAATGAAAGTTTGTGGTCCATGCACACCCTTACCGTTCGGAGTTTCCCTCTAGATAGACCGTCCCCGAGACAAACTAAACTCCCAGTTTTAGCACCCGCACCCCTACTTTAATGTTAAATATCGTGACCATTAGGTTGAAACCAAAACAAAGAGTCGATCTTCCAACCAAGCAAATTTAATAAAATAAAACACGTGAGTGAAGCGACGGAGCCGGTCTGTAAAGTCGACCGATCTCCACAGTCGAACAGATTCCATGAGTCGTGGCGATGCTCGCGACCTCAAGATTTTCGGCTGTACTTTAAGATAGCAATCTCGTCGCCATCCCATCACCATCGGTAGTTGACCGCATACTTTTCTTGTGTTCATCCCCGGTGTCCAATTAGAAGTATTTCTGGAAGCTTAAAGTTGACAGCTACCGAAACCCGTCGTTGTCCTTAAAGAGAGTCGGCTTCAATCGAAATTGCCGACATCAAATTTGAACACTCCGAATAGTCGGATGTCAACCAGCTGTGTCTCCGACCCCATTTTTCCACGAAAGGGTGAACTCTGAAGCATTTATTTCCCGTGTGTGGGTGTGTTCGATCATCTCACTAGTGCCGGATGTTCTTTTAATCAAATTCAAGAACATTGATCATCACGATGATGTCCTGTCAACGATGATTCCACTGCTTGCAATGACTTCTGGGATGCAATTTCCTGCCCTTGATGATCTAAGTTAGACCAAAATTGAAACATGTTTCTTCTTTTGGGTTGCTCCACCACTTCCTCGTGGTTTAAATCAATCACGTAACGTCGGGTGCAATAACCGAAAGATAAATGACGATAAAGCAGCGCAAAATACACTCTAATCCTCCCTCATTAATCGGATAAACCGGTAAACTGCAATTTACACCTCGCTCGTGCATCATCCAATTACGGCGTCATCGACTAATCTCCTCTTTTTATCCCTGTTGTCGCTGGACGCCACCCAGCTAAATTGGCTTTAATTCCATCCAAGACGTGATCCAGTAACGTGAGGACAGGGCGGAACGTCGAGCAAAGTACATATTTTCACACTTTCTAGCTTGCTGTGTCGGTTTCTGAGCGTACCAGGGGGCGTGGGGCATCGGATGGGGCCCGAACTGAAGTCGGGGACGGGGCACCAGCCGGGGGAACGTATGACGGGCGGACACCCGCGGCCGAGTCTCCCGATACCCGCTACCGGTCCCCAAACCTACCCCCTGTTTCGCCCCAGCAAGTATGTCCTTGTATATTTATATAGACTATAAAACTCTAAAATTTGTATAAATTTATATGTTAAATATATAACTATATGTGGCGGTCTTTGTTTTGTTCTATTTTTTCTTTCGTCTTCCTTTCTTCTTTGGTATCATCTGCTGTTCTCGTCGACATTTCCGGTATTGGTCGACAGAGCAGCGAGGACGCGTCGAGAACAAACGACGCACGCGACAGCCACGATAAACGCGAACGACTGCCGCGAGGTCGGTCAAGGTGGAAGAAAGAAAACAACAACAGAGGCAGCGAAAGAGAGGAGAAAGAGAAAGAAAAAGAGAGGGATACGGGGAGGGGTTGGGCAGTGGGTTCCCAGGGGAATTTTGGTAGGTCGGGATCAAATTCGTTCCCAGGACGAAAGACGGGGTCGAATGACACCAAACACGAGGGGGGTAGACGAAATATTGGGGCCAGACCCACTCGGGTCGATGTATGTGTATTAATATATTGGATTTTGGCGGGCTCTCCCGCCCTAAGGGCTGCGCAGAACGACACCCGCCGGGCATCGTCGGACTCGCAACGCCGAGGCGATTCAAATGAGGGGCGACACGCCTGCCAAGTTTGTAAAGTTCGGAAAAGCTTTAAAACGGCTGTGATAGGGAGAGTCTTGACGAAGGTGGGGAGCTTTCGATGGCTGTCCCGGGTTAACGGGCGAGAGGACGGAGACCCGCCGGGTATATTTGGTGATGTCTTGACGTGGTGAACGCAATAACAATGGGTATTTTGTACCCAATATTTGTTATCATTGAAAACTAGGGGCACTTTAGCGGGTAAGCGGGAAGTCGGGCGGAGGCCCGCCGTATATCGTTGTGCTCGGTTGAAAAAGGCGAGTGGAATGTCGCATGTGCACATTTAGAGTCAGGGATCGAGTGCGGAGATGGTGCAAAACCGACAAGATTTTTTGTCAAATTTTCGTTGTGTATTATGAACTGATCGCAAAACAGAAAGATATCTCATATAGCAGCGTGGTGACTTGTCAGATCGAGACCTGCTTAGGCTCGTTAGATGCCATAATGGGTAGACTATCCAACGACGTACAAAATTCCGATCGATTATTCTGCGATAAAACGTAAGACCGGTTACCATGGCGCTAATCAAGCGATTATGGACTCTCAGCACGTGAAAACGGAGGTTCCAGCGGCCGTCCTCTGGCGGAGCAAAGAACACAATTAGGTTCGACGACGCTCTTCGGTTGTGCAGGGCACTATCCGGTTTGGCATGGATACTTGTTCCATTGAGGGCGGCTTGGTTCGCCAGAGTAAGTGACCATAAAGGCGATGATTTAGGGAAATCGGCTGAAACTATCGATGAGGCATGGGGATCTCGACTAGTCGGCCGGCGCCGGGGACGAAAAGAGAGAATTTGTCCAGTGGCGCGGGAAAAAGGAAACATAGGGGCGTGAAGATCAGGTAGATATATATATATATATAGGTATGTTATAATTTATAACATACATATATAAATTATATCTACTCCGGACCACCATCAACAGCCAAACTTAGCGTAAGTAACGGCTGTTAATTCCAATTTAACGTGTTTGCTCCTTTGATTTAAGGTTAAATCCTTGTGCGACTAGAACCATTTTGGCCTCGTCAGGAAATCCGTGAAATTCCCTATCGAAAAGTGCTCGGGTCGTTTTCTCAAAATTGAAGCCGTTAGACGGCTACGGGCCGACTAATGAGCCCGGCGACCGTCATTTCTGAATAGTCGGAAACTACCGTACCACTAATTTAAGCTTTTAGCTTTTCGTTGTTTCCGCGACAATGGCGACGTGTATTACGCGCGACCATGGTTACACATATTATTTAGCTTGAATAAATTTGATATTTTTGGTTTCGATCACTAGTGGGCCAATGGTTTAGCTTGATTAATCGATGGCCTCCCATATCCGGACAGCCGCAACTTTGAAGTTTCGATCGGGGAATAGGGGCAAGTTGTCGAGTTCCGTTCAGGTTTCCTATCTTGATACCGGTTAGGTACCCGAGTGCATTCTCCCTCGTTCTAAGTTTGAACCCTTAACCGAAGCAAACTTCATGCGGACTTATATGAGCCCGTCTAAAATGATGTACAATCATAATATAAAACATGCGATGGCAAAGTTAATGGTTACAACGACAATGGTAATTAGCAAAATAGTACAGAGCAGATTGTTAATAAGCGAAATGTTAAATAGCAAAACACTGTCACAAACGTGCCATGGCACCATGCAATATATCAACTGTTTTCCTAAGATTTGGATTTCCGTCAGGCTTTTCGGGTACACCGAGGTACTCTTGGCAAACCGGCTTCACGTAGTCGGGCTCAGTTAACGACTTGATTTAGTGATTTCAAGGTCAAAAATCCCACAACAACGCGTAACGGGCCGGAACGGTACTGTTACACAAGTACCCCACCTCCTCTTCGGTGGGAAAACTGGTCACCGGAAACAGTGAACCAACATCGTCCTTAGGACAGTGACTGTATTTTCACGAAGTCTGTGCGGTGTGGGTTGCGTCTACCCCACTACACACATAGGTATTTATAATTAAAACGTGTCGAAATTGCACAAAGACCTACTATTTATCATATATCATTTTTGACTTTCAATACGCACTGTGTCCCAAAAATGTCATATATGTCTACAAACTGGTTGTTTACCCGTGCAATGTATAATAGTGATTCCATTGAAATCGAGCTCTCAAATCAAATTTCAAGACACGCATAATTTAGTTATTCTTTAATATTGTTTGGCGGAAATGAAACGCTTTTCTGTGGCATTAAAATGCAAAATCATTGTGGATTTAAAAAATGAACTAAAAACTGATTCTGTCTTTCATAAAATAACCACACTATTTAAAAATATTATAATTATTATTTGTGGCTGAATATTCTAGGGCCATTGAGGCGGCCATTGTTTTATTTAGGTGTTATTCACGTTATAGATTGGATTGACAGAAATATATACGTATCATAAGTGTTGTCTAAATGGCTTTCTTAGCTACGAAGACTAGGCGTGTGCCACCAACAATTTTCCACGTACGTGATGGCTATATAGAGAACAAATATTTGCATTTCGCGGTAAATGGGCGTAAGATCGAATAGCGACGACGCTGGTCTTATCGTGATAGTAATTTTTTTTGAGATTTTCATACAGTTTGCAGAATTTCGAAATGTTGTAGAAGCTATGGTTCATGTCAGGTTTTCCTCAGTACAGCTTATCTATGTCAAATTTTTCGCTCCTGGGGTGAGCATTACACGTTTCGTTCCTCTAAAACTGGGTATAAGGCTGAGTGTAAGCCCAGCTTTAGTCCAAGCGAGAATGTATTGCGATTTAGCCTGGGCTCACTACTGAACACCAAATGTTTATCTTACGGTACACATGTACAAGTTTCTGTCCCCACCTCTGTTATAGTATATACTGGAAAGCTTGACAATATGCAGTGCTCCTGGACGAGTATTTTCGCAGTTACATTTTCGAGGTATATAATTCTTATCGCAATCAAAACCGGATACTCCTTTGTAGCTTAGACATAGAATGTGTGATCACGTTCTCAATTTCACGGTTCAATTATTATCGCTATTATATAATGGACATTATTTACTTTTTTCTCATTCTAGATCTATTTTTATCATACCTCTAAAAAAGTTCTAACTCCATCTCAAACCGCCGTTTTGTTTCTTTAGGAAACACATTTTTGACTTGAATAAAATGTTTGCCTGGTTCTGAAAGCCCGTGATCACCATCGCTTAGTACCGGCCAGAGCGATTCTTGGTTTGTTCGTAATTTCTTTGTGTTTCGTCGTTATATTATTTCAACAATTATCAATGGCATATTAAGTAAATATTAACTTTCGCTAGCATATATAACGCTAAAGTTACGGTAGTACGCCATTTTAGGCTACGTATTTTAAAATAAAAATAAAGTGTAAATTAGTATAACATAGCAAATCCAAAAAATGCATCTAATAGCGAAAAATATACGACAAGGGTTTGAATTTGATTCACGCCTTGCGTCCCTCACCGAAGGCGCACTGTAAGCTATAGCAATTATAAAAAAATTACAAAACGTTATGAACAAATTAGTGAAAAAACAAAATTTGTGAGGAAAAATATGGGACATTGGGGAAGATTTTGGCAATCCCATAAACTATCTCCTCGCCAAGCTTCTGCCCCTAATCCGACAATCGTTGGACACCTATAACCTAGGTTTGTACGTTTGTATGTTTTGTTTATGCTTTATTTTGTAGGCAAATATTTTTTAAACGTTTCTATAAATGAATTAATCTATTCCTTTTCAGAATAATTAAAATTAATAGTAAAGAAAATTCCTGGGTTTATAATAATTATGTATAAGAAATTTGAAAATTGCCCTTAAAATACTGTAAAAGCTATTTTATATAGACGTTGTTATATTTTGGACGTTTCACAAGTTAAAAATTTATTCCATCATATTTAGAAATATATTCTTTGTTAAAATTTCAAATTATTGTAATTGTGGAAATTTCATTTGGTTAGTCTTTAATTTTAATGTGCAAATGTGAAATTCTCGAAAATAATTATTTTAAAAAATTTGAAATCAAAATGTATTTTTAGATTTTTTTATTACGAAAATATAGATTCTTGAATTTTTAATTGTTTTATAGTTTAATAGAAAATAGTTAAGTAGGTAAACTTAATGCTTGGCAACCTAAATAAATCATATGTGGCCTCCTTGTGTTATATTTCAGAAAAAATGCATTTTAATATTTAATTTTAGAATTATAATTTTTGTGAATTTCTATTCTTATTTTTCATCTAAATAATAAAATTCACTATAAATTATTAAGTAGGTATTATTGAAAAACCTATTTCTGAGATACTGTAACTGAATATTGTGTAAAAGTTTATAAACACATTTAATTGTTTGATAAAGATTTTAAATTTTTGCTATATGTTCGAAGTTATGAATTGATTTTTTGTGTGAACAGCATTTTAGAACATAAACATAATTTCCCATATATGATTCTATATGCTATGGTTAAATATCATTAGGTAGCGTCAGTAGTTCGAGACTTTGAAAATTGAGCATGTTTAGGATGGTAACACATGTTTCCGGGCGGATCCAGGAGGCGGATCCTTGGATCGCACTCTCCCTTACCATTCACCAACAGGACATATAACATTTCAAATGAGGATATCTAGAACTAGGCAGTTAAACCTACCATAAGAATCAGCCGTGAAGCGTAGACTGATAGTTAAAGTGATGCTTATACACCACAACAACGTCTTTCGAATCGTAATACGGTGGAAAACCTCAGTTTCCTAGCAGTTTAACATTTCAATATATTAGTTTTACAGCAGGAAATCCTGTACTTGTAAGTAATTTTCGGTGGATTTCGCTTTATTAAAACATTAAGCCGGAGAAATATGTATTCGATCTGTGTAATTTCTAAATACGGATTTGGACCAACTGATGTCCTACATTGTACATATGCCACTGTATCAGTCACCTGAGAATCATTCATTGATTGTGATAGACGCTGCATTAAATTGGATACAGCACAAAGTGTGCAAAATCAAAAATAATAATTTTGATATAACAACAAAAAGTCGAAAAATCAAATACAAGAATTTTCGATTGGCGGATCATTCTGAATTTTCTTGTTGAATGCATAAGCCAACTCGAAATTCTGTGTTTCAAACCAACTCTGTGCTTCACGCTAAATTTATCTCGAATTTTAATGTAATATCGCTTGGAACTTGTTTGTTAAAGAAATGTTTTGACTAAAATTCTTACAAATGCATGAGAACTAAGCTGCCCTGAGCCTCTTATGTTAAACAGCAAGCCCTTACAGTTATAGAGATTAGGAACAGGTCTACGTACATTTTGACATTATAAATTTGTTAAAATCTGTTTCATTTAGTTTCATTTTTACTCTCTTATAAGTTATAACGATGTATATATGGTCATTGCTGGTCTACCACTCATCAGCCATGTTATTTCATTAACATTTCGCCCGATCTTGATGTTCCATAGTTTGCTGAATGGAGTTTGATGTATGCGTCTAGATCAAGCAGTAATACAATAGAACCTTAGCATATATACACATTGATGAATTCATGTTGGCTTTACCTGCCGACTTTATCATAACATGTGTAGCTTGTTGCTAACTCAATATTGTGCCCCCAAAGCACCAACTATTTTCTAGCGATATAATAAATGACGCGAAAATTATTTATATTTTCAACTCATACCATGATTAGTTCTCAAGCAAAGCTTGAAAATAATATTAAACTTTGAAAAATATTTAAAGTGTATGAATTTTTGTTGCAAATCGCGTGAAAAATCATTTTTTCTGGAATTATTCTGTGGCGGTCCCGAATCCATTGTCCCTAAGTGTAGGACAGAATACTGTATAACAAACTGTAGAAAGCATTTCATCATAATAATTATCGATAAAGCAAAATAGTAGTCGTCTATTTGGGGGTTATTACCAAATATGACGGCCCCTGGAGTCTAAATATACGTGAAAAAGCGATTATATTGATTTACTTGGATCACTGTACTCACGAAAACTAGAGTAAATTCGTAATTATTTACATACTGCCAAGAGTGATTTACAGATTTAGTATGACGCTTCCCTGCACTCTAATATTAGACCGTTTTTGATAACGCTGGTATTTTCGGCCTGACCCCCTCCCACTTTTAGGGGAGGGACAGCTCGGACCCCCAGTTTTTTTGGGGGAATGGGTTTAACCAATAGCAGATTATAAACTGACCTCTGCCCCAAACCTGGGTGGTCCAACTGACCTCCCCTCAAAACTGGGGGTTCCGAGTTACCCATCTAAAACTGGGGGTTGTGAATTAAGATCCCCTAAAACTGGGGGTCAGGCCGAAAATGTCCTCGTCACGAAACATTCGCTAACATTAGAGTGCATGGAAGTGTCATACTCTTCTCTAATCCACACACGATGCTACTAATAGCCTTGGTCGGCGAATTATAAACTAATTAGGGTGAAAGTTATGCTTTATTAAAATATTTGAAAAACAAGGCAAAAATTCTGACTTCAAACACAGACCGCTAACTTTGAAATAAAAACCATATATATATATACCTCCACGAGATACAATAATAAACGAATGGTGAAGATTCGTTATATTTTCTGCGTCGTACTTTTAGTTTGAAAATATCCAAAAGTAGCAAAAGGCACAACTACAAGACTATTTCTTTGGTACATTATAGTACAACAGGTTAAATTTCATCTCAATAAAGCTGTGGTTTGATACAAGAAATGCTTATGTACTTGAATTTTGTGCACTAAAGGACTAAAGCCGTCAGGAAAATAATATATATACTAACTGTCTAGGTCGAAGAATTCACAACTACCGTAAAAATCGTTGGACTTAAATGATAATTTAAAAAGAATAAATAAACAATAAAAGCTACAAGGAAGCACAGAAACAAAATCTACATCTTTAGCTATGTAATGATTGCGATTATACCAGCCGCCATAAGATTATAATGCCGGAGCGAGCAGAAATTCGTTTGAACAATCTGCGTCGTAAACTTCAGCGTAGGTAGTAAAAGGCGCAACTAGGAGACTATATCTTTGCCACAAAATAGCATAATAAGTTATGTTTCTTTCCTATAATGCTGTGAGTTTGGCACAAAATTTGGGTATTTTTCTCGAATTTAAGGCGCTAAAGGCCCAACAGTAGTTGTAATAAATATAAAGAACCATATATATATTATCAACTACTGTAGAACATTTGTGCACTACATTGGAGGAAATACGCCATTTTTATCAAGTTTATTGCTTTATAGAAAGCATCGATAACTCATTATAACATTTTGAAACAAATAAACTAGGTTGCTAGTTGTGCCTTCTGGTTCCTTTGGCTATGTCCAAGCAAAGCTGTGAGACTAATAGTCTAAATATATTATTTGAATTGATAATACTCATTCGTTTCTCGAGAATGGTGCTGCTAGATTCAATATAAATTCGATAGTTACACGGTATCGTTTAGGCACTATTCACATTGTGTCCGATCAGTCAGACTATATTCCGGAAATCGAGTTCACTGACCCTAAACCCTTTGAAACCTATGAAAAGGCATGAAATGTATGTGTCATTCCATATATAAATCATTGTATTCAACTTTCAGAAAAACCTATATATACACAATTCTTGATTCCCTGCACGCAGTACGTAACCAAACAATTGAAAAACAGACCACTGTGTAAAGCAGGCGCGTCGACTATAAAGGCCTTGAAATCCCATGAAAAATATTATATAGTCAAGTCGGACTGTATATAAGCAAAACCATCATATAACCTAATAGCCACTCTTGTAAAGTTAAAACATGCAATATCATGCTGAAATTTGAAAAATCGATATGCCTGGCAAAGGGCCGACTAACCATATTCAGGCACACAGCGGCCCCAGAAGTGGCCACGCAAAAAGTCTTGTGCCGTAAAGCTGTAGATCTCGATGAGATGATTCTACCAGTGGTGGTCTCATTTTTAATTCGAAGCCTGTGTCGCGAGAAATAAGCTGCTAAGCGATAGTACCAGTATGGCCAGATTTGGCAAAAACCCACTGAAACCTGTTTTTCATTTTGGCCCTCAAAATGGGGTCGACGCTATTCCGTTCAGCTAAAGGGGACACCTTGATCACTTTTTCTAACGAACGAAAAAATTTATCAGAATTTCCCCACTGCAAAATGAGGTATGCATGATAGAAACAGAGAAAAAATTTTCACGATTTTCCATCTAGCGTAGTCTGTAGCAACACCAATTTCATAGGCGAATCACCTGAGAAAGGAAACCTCGCCTGAAAAATGTGTTGACCTGAAATGTAAATTTGGGACCCACAATCGCCAGGATGTAAGTTGTCGCCATGCCATACTTAAGTCTCAATTCGAATACTTCTGTCGTGCCCATTAGGTGAAAATAATTATTGCCATAAGGAACAGTTATTTTTATATGACCAAAGATTTAATATGCAATGCTCACAATATAGTGCAACTGATCCTAATACTCTGCAGCGCACGCACGATGACAACAGCTGTAAATGACTGCAATGGACGTGCAATCAGGCTTATCATGGGAATGGTTTTTCTATTCCTATTCCCATGAATTCCTTTGTCCAGGCTTTATTCACTTTAAGAGATACCCCGCATTGTTTATCAGGTGCCAACACAACACATATGTAATCAACTGTCAATGTCTCCGTTCTGAATTATCATACCTATGGTGTGTAAATGGAAAAAGCGGCAATCTGTGAAATGTCTGAAAATGACAAAGCACTTTAAGAGTATATATGTCATACCGGTGGTCCACCGTGAATCACAGCTCACTACCCAATATGTTGCCCGCGCATCAAGAAGACAATTAACTACTGCGTATCCCTATCCCCATAGGGACCGCATCCGATAGCCAGGGTTCGGTGCCAGCCACGGATCCCAGTTTCTGCTGCTAGATACAAACTGTTCTCTAGTTTCACGCAGAAATTGGGGTGCTGAATACAAACTGTCTCCAACAATACACAAACTTAACACCGTTTTTGCAGCGCTGGTACGAATAGATCTCTGAAGCAAAGTCAGCCGAGATACTAACGCTTCTCTCGGCTAGCTAATTTTGGCAAAATTCCAACATGTCTCTTCGCTACCTATTTCAACTCTTAACACTATTTTAACTCTCAATGTTCAATCCCAAGCGCTGAAAGCTTTTTCACTTAGCGCAAATTATATAACCTCAGGGATATTGCGAAAAGGGCTGCATCGCATATAAAGTTGCAAAAGCATTTTTCCTTGTCCGCGGAAAGTGACGATTGGGAGTGTCCGGCATTATTGTCTATTGGTCCAGACGTCATGAATACCGATGTTCGCACGGCCGCTTCATTGCCTGCGGATTAAGTGACCAATGGAAGTGGTACGCGTTTCCCCTGTCACTTTTAAATCTTGGGGACGGCGCACATCGTGCTGAATTCATTTTTGATCTGTTATAAGCAGCAATAACGAGCCACACCGCAGAATTCAGCCACTCTTTTTTGTCTGTACAGACAATAAAAACAAAATGTTTGCAGCTTTCGACGGCCGCTTCGAGAATCTATACGGTAGTTTCAACTTCGGTGAAAGAATCGATTGCATTGAATATGCACTGTGCACTTGCATCAAATATGTTTTCGAAAAACAGCCAACTGCGGCTCTTTCTGTCGTTATAGCGCAGCTGCTTTCGATAGAAAGCTTATATAATCGCCGCGACGACAAAGCTAAGACACTCGTTCGCAGAATTCCTGAAAAGAGCACGACTTGGTAAAGGCCATTTCATCATAACCGTCTATTCTCTGCTGTTGAGAACTGCAATTTTTTTCTCAGAGAGGAGGACAACTCGGTTTCTGACAATTACCATCTCTTCCACTTCTAAGGTCACTCTTGGTAGCAATGCAGTTGTGCAAGGCTTTCTGTGACCCATTGACGTCCAAAGGCAGATGTCGCACATGTTGTTTTTGACCTATATGTCACTCGACATTCAGCTGTTTAAAATCCAGACGGACACGGAAGGATCATCCGAGGTGACTTGTCGAGTTTGCACAGAATTAAGGGCGGCCATGGCTAAGAAACTGTGGGCATATTGTGGTTTGCCTTTCGCCCAAGCTGCGACTTACCTTGCAGGTATCGATGTGCTCTCGCGAAAACCCCAGCTGATGCAGTAGTTTTCGATGAGTCGTGTTCTTATGCGGGATTCACGTTATAATGTCCCCAACAGTTGGAACTTTTGTCCCCCTGCAGTGTAGACTATACCGTAAAAACGGTGACAGTGACACCCACACCATATAACAAAATATGAGGGTGTCGGGCACACCCGTAGATACCTCACTTTGGCAATGTAATATTTCGGTGTTTTATGCTTGCCAATGCGGTGTTTCAAGGGTATCCTGTAGGCCCTATGTAAAATGACCCCACGGGGTGGCGGAAACCCTCAGCAAAACGAAAAAGCAACGACAGTTCATTGACACCGTCTGAAAGCAGCCAAACTATTAGCTAGCTTTGTTTGAAATTTATTTGAAACTTTATTTAAAAACACAGGGGTGTATAAGACACCCTGTACTCTACGGTGTGCCTGCCACTGTGTGGGGTACGTAAGTTCCAACTGGTGGGGACATTATAACATGAATCCCGCATTACCCAACAATAGTTTTTCGTCCTGGAACAGCGCTATCCAACACTTCAACGATACAATTAACAGCAATGTTCTGGATCTACTCACTGGTATTAAATGTCACCAGTACAACGGTTCGTCCCAAGTCTGTGAAGCGCGTGCTAGTAGTAGCTTACCGACAGCACGACAGGAGGACTATATTTTCAATCAAATGTTTGCAGTTCCGTTTAAAAAACAAATAGTTGACTACGAAGTAGAATTAGTAAATTAGAAGTTCATGTTTGACAGTATTCGTCGCCCCTTCGCGCAGCCTCCAAAGTTTTGGAAACCAGTCACAAACTTGTTACCTGCTGAAAAAGTGCAAAAGGTTTGCTTTTAGTACCGGTATCCTCAGCGACCATAGAACGAATGTTCGGCGAGGCTGGTATTGTCCTGTCCAAATTGAGGAAGAAAATTTGGCCAAAGGTTCTTGAGTCAATGATACATATTAAGTACCCTGAGAAACACCAGCACCTCACCCAGCACATTGATGCATCGTCTGACGAAATAAAAGCTTATCTAGACACACCAACCCTGGGACATTATGACAGCGATGAAGACAGTGAGAAGATAACGATAATTTATGATATGCTAGCCAGGCAGCCAAGACATCTTGGCACGAGACAGGTTTAGTATCTTGGTGAAAATTCTATCGAGAGACAAGTGTTATATCTCGAAAAACAGATCAGTTTGTATCTGTCGCATTTATGAACGTCACGGGGCAGGTTAGAATCGTGGCTCCAATACTGCTGGACGCACTTATCTCTAGCACCCCTGTTGCTCGCTGCAAACTAGAGTACGGTTAGTATCTGGCAGCAGCAATGTGGCCTGTAGCTAACAGTTATCATAGCTATCGGGCGCGGCCCCTCTGGCGATGGGGATACTGGGCCAGTGTTCAAAATTTGGTTCCGTAGACCATGATAACTGACTTTGACAGACTGTAAAACTACCTCAGTGAGCATATTACAACAAAAATAGTTATGTGTTAGCGGCAAGTTTCTAGAATATGAATATATTTATGTCGAGACGTGGCCGTTTTTGTTGGATGTTAAGCAAAATCGTCAAATCTATGATGCGAAAAATTTCCCACCATGGGAATAGAATTCCCATGGGAATCAAGTCGATTCCCATCCCATTTCCATTACAATGGAAATTCCCATTCGCATGCGAAGCCTGTGTGCAATTCGCCAACAACCGCAAAATATACAGTAGTGCAGATTCAACAGGACACCACATGTAAATATACTGCTGTGCACGCATAACTGCTCAATAGATTTAGAGGTGAGAAAAAGACAGATTTCTAGCTCCGCTTCGGCTTGGCTCTGCCTGAGCCATGTCTAGCTCGGCTCGACTATGAAAGAAAGATCTTAAGGTGTGGCTCAGTTCGGCTCTTCATAAACCATGCTCGGTTCGACTAATCTGATGGATGATTGACATTCAAGCTCCTAAAAATAAGTTTGTGCTTCAACAATATTAAAGAGAACATAACATACAGACCAAAAATGAACTATATATACTTGCTTTTAGAGCTTTTAAGAGCCTAGTATAGCAGAAGTTTAACGTCCATAGCTGTTGGCGGACTATTATACTATATATCAGCTGTAGTATTTGTGTTTGTTACTTTACAACATAGCTTTTAAGAGCCTAACACGGCTTTACCAGATATACTAGGTCTTACAGACAAGGCTTGGGCTCGGGCTCGGCTTAGATCTTCAGACATGATTGGAGGTTCAACTCGGCTCGGTTCAAAAGCCGAAGCAAGCCGACGGTATATTCTCACCTCTATAACAAGTGGAAACACACGGCAGTAAATATTAACAACAGAATGCACTAACGGACTTTTTCCATATTAACTTTCTTTATAATCTGCCAACCCGGATATGAAAGGTTACTCGTTGGAAATATCGAAGAGTTCACGATAAACAAGAACTTCTGTTTCGTCAATGAAAATAATTTGATCCCTAAAGATTTGTTTTAAATAGCTAAATAGGATATATTGAAATTGCTAGCTTTAATATGTTTAATATCTTTCGAATTAAACTAAAATAATAATTTTACTGGATGGGGAATGCTTAAATGATAATTGTTGATGATATATTCTCTCGCATTCTTTCTTCGTGTCTTGTTTATTTTTGATTTATTTGCGCTGAATCATAGTTAACTTGTACAAACGTTTTTTTTGTGATTTTTGTCGTTGTAGATGTTTTTTGTTTCTCACTATTCGAAGTAGATGCTTCGGTGAGACTGTTAGATAAAAAATTTTACTTCTACTTAATATAGCTGGTCACAAAGCAAGTAATAAAATGCACTGAAAGCAGAACAATACAATCAACTCATATAGAGCAGTGAATATCCAACCCTGATGAAATATAGTAACTTATACCACAAAGCACTTAGAATAAAACTTCTAGCAAAGTGAAAGCAAACCAATCTGTTTTGCTATTTGATACTAAACCACTGAATATAACTAATACATTCTTCAATTTCTCCCGTTGAAAGGACATGGTGTCACTATAAGCATGCTATACACTAGATTTGAGCGCACATTTCCTAGTGAGCCGAGATAGAGTAATACCCGCAATGATGTGTGTCCCGTACGTTCACACACAGTCAAAATAGTACTTAAATCGACTCTCATATGTATTAGAAGCTACATATATAACAAGAGAAAACTTTTATAGTTGTTTTGTATAAAACATCTCTTCTAACCATACTTTGGCGAGCTTCGAAGTCCCACGAGGGATAGCGGACGCGTCTGGTGGAAGGGTGGTCGTCGCCAGGAGGCCAAGCTGGTGCCAGCGGCGGCGGGGGCAGAAATCGGGTAGGATAAATTTATAAAATTTCCTGGAACTCGAATTTCTTTAAATTTGTTGGCACTCATTTTACTAATTTTCTCCTATAACTTTTGCCATGTTTTCTCCAATTTTTCCAAATTCGCCCAATTTCTGCTGATTTTTGCCCGATTTCCGCCTATTTTTGTCAAAATTTTTCGCGCACGTTTGAGGCAGAGTGAAGACCCTACAGGGGGATCACGCTACCGCCCACAGAGTGATTTTTCATTTATAAGTTTAAACTAACCCGTTACTTCACCGCAAAAAATATGTGGCAGCCATGTTTGTATATGTATGCCTATGCCGCATAGGGCTATATTTATCGTCTGAGAAAATTTCAATCAATCCACCTATTCCACCTGTTTTACCAGTTTACAAATGCCCATCCAAATTTGGGAAGTGGTTGATTTTGGTATAAAAAAATGGTTACTCAATGTTGTCTTTTGCACTGGTGTACAACAAAAATTAAAAACTCAAGTACGGCAAAAACGCATAATCAATATAGTCAAAAACCCATGAAATGGAACAAAGTTAGCCGAATCTGTTAAATCGTTCTGAACTGAAGTTAACCGTTTGCAGTAAAGTATTTTTATTTCAAACCAAATTTAAACACGCGGTTTTAAATTCTTTGATTTTGTAGGGAAATTATTTGACTGTGTACTTAATATATTTCTGCCCAAACTTACCTAATAAACCATATATCAGCGCCACGATGAGCCGTGGTATACTCATTTTCTTCCGTGCGAAACACCGCATCTATAGCTGCTTTCGTTGTAAAGTTTAGTTTCAAACCTAGTTTTTTACTTGATGCTTGCTAGGACTTAGAGTCTATAAGACAAATGGTAACAAATTACCACAGCGTATAACTATGTAAGGCACGGTTGACCACAACCTTAAGTATTGGAAACACAATTATTTATATAAATATGTATTATCTTTGCTTACTTTTGGAGACCACTGACGCTAGCCGGTAGGGGTGGGCCCAGTCCCATTCTTCCACATTGCATTGTGCAGTTCCATGTCATATCTGAGACCACGCTGTTGTATATTCTGTTCGACGATTATTCGCATTTCAGTAGTGTGGAGTGCCTTCACGTCTTTCCTTCTCGGTGCCCAATATTCGGATCCGTAGAGCATAGCGGGCAGTACTACAGTCGTGCAAATCCTAACCTTCAGCTTATGCAGCATTCTTCTGCCACGTATAATATCTGAATCTTTACGACACTAGTTCCAACATGCTTGCACCTATAATGGTTTTGGAGTTGGCAAGTTGAGGTTAAGTCGATGAATAAGCATAGATATTTGAATTCTTTTGTTGTTTTCACAGGAGTGTCACGTGTGGCGGTTGTGTCGTCTTCTATAGACGCTGTGAAAAACTCCGTCTTGCCTCGACTCCGCCTTCTAGCGATTACCGCCAGCTCTTTTTAGCCTCTCCTCCAACCTGTTAGTGCAGCCTCCCCGTAAGATCGTGTTCGACTCGAAGTTTGTCAGGAGCGGTGCTCTCTAGGTGTTTGTAATTGCGTCGAGAATGGTGACGAAAAGCATTGGGTCAGAGCCGAACGTTGCTGTAAGCCGACTGACTATAACTGGAAATGGCTTGGTGCATCCCTGTATGCTCTTAAAAGTAGTGTGACAGTTAATATACGCCGCGTTGATAAGGGAGACAGAGACTTCTGGTACGAATTTCTTGCGCAGGGAATGAGTAATGAGCTCTCTAGGGACTGTGTCGTATACTTTGTCCAGGTCCACGAATAATGCTCGAGAGGGTATCTTCACCTTTTGGTGGTTTTCGATGAACAGGCGTAGTGCAAATATAGCATTTATAGTACTAAACCCATACTTGAAGTCGACCTGACTTTATGGGATTGTCATAATCTTGTGCAATTTACTGCCCACAATTCGCTCAAGGATCTTGAAGTATGGCAAAAGAGTTTGATGCCTCTGTAATTGTTGCAACGATGATGCTCACCCATTCCTTTGCACAAATTTGTCAACGTACTGAATTGCCACTCATCTGATTGATTTATTTATTGCTATAGCATCTTATTGAAAAGCAATGAGCATTTTGTATTCCACTTTTCCAAAAGTTCCTTTACCGCCTCAATCTGGATACCATCTATACAGCAGGTTTTGCTGTTTAGCATTTTGGAGACCTCTTTTCTGACTTGTTCGGCAGTAATTTCGTCGACCGTTTATAAAGTAGCTGGTTCTTAGACTTTACTCCGTTCCTTCCACGCCGAATTTATTCAGTAGCTGAGTTGCCAAAATATTAATTAACGTTAATCGAACTCCAAAGCTCGTACCGCTGCTCCAAATAGCGTATTTTTCGTTTTATATCATTAATCCTATGCCCAAACATGCAAAGGGTGAAAAACTTGAAAAATTAATTTTTCATGTTTGTGGTTCTTATGATCTACTAGGTGATTGTTGATATAATCCATTTTTAGAAGTTTAATTTACAAAAATACATCCATATCAGTATAAAAATTTCGATAAAATTTTTCTCGATTTATTAGCCTCGGAAAATTCTGCTAAAGGAATTTTATGTATACTGTTCAAACCACAGTGGGCAGCTGAGTTGAACGATTCTAAAATGGTCTGTATTCATTTTGATTCATTAATGTGTTAGTAGCGTTAATATGTAACACATTTTAAAAACAAATAACTGGTATATAATTCTGTCTGAGCCGTTTTGGAACGAATCAAGCTGATTTTGGCACCATTATCTTGGCTCGATGTGAAGAGGAGGTTATGTAAAATAATACATTTATTTTTTATATATTTTTAATACCAATATTTCTGTGTAAGTTTTCAATATATAGTTGCCGTAGAGGAAATCAAAACTTTAAAAATTCGAAAAATCTAAAAAGTTTGACAACTCAAAAAATCGAAAATGTTTCAAAATTGCAAAAATAGTGCAAATAATCAAATTAGCACTTGAATATGGCAATCATAGATATATTATTCTAGGCGCTTCAATCGGTGAATTCTCAACTACCGTATAAATCGGACTTTAATAATACTTGAGAAAAACAAACAAGAACGGAGAACAAAAATCAAAATCGTTTTCTAAGAACTTAATAATTGTGCCTAATTATGTAATAAATTGGCCAGCATACCAACAGCCACAACATATAATTGAGAAACGAATAGAAATTCGTTTGAATCATCAGCGGCACCATCCTTCAGCTTGGAAACAACCAAAAACAGTAAAAACACAGCCAGGGAAAATATAACAGCGGCGAAATAGCGTAATGGATAATATTTTTTTCCACAAAGCTGTGGACTTCATACAAAAATTGCGTATTTCATTGGATTTAGTGAGGAATAAAATTTTCTTCCGTGTGACCATTTTTAGAAAAAATCAAGATGGGAGACGCTAAAGATAATAATCTAAATAAGCTACTTCGAATACGTTTTGCAGCTTCTAATTGAAGTCGCTGCTGTGACCGAAAAGTCAAATAGTTTTCTGCAATGTGTTTGAAGTTTATCGTTGTGTGATGAAAATCTACACTTAAAACCCCAAGGCATAGATTTGCGGCCCGAAGCTTGAAAATTGCACTTTAATTAATGTTATTTGAACGAAAAGGCAAAAACCAAAATTGTATTTATCCTGAACCCTGTTATGTAATGTAAGACTACTGCAATATGTTGAAGTTACCCACTTTGTAAACGAAAATCTGTCTTTAAATCGTGTAATCTTTTTGCAAAACATTATAAAGCTACTTTTATGATTGAATTCTTGTATTTTTTATTAGCTTGGCGTTAAATAGCTGTTTTAGCTTTATTATTTGTGTTCGTGAATGTGTTTGTGCGTGACACCACTTTCCTCATACTGAATCCGTGATTCGAAGCATTTGACGATGATATCAATCATGTTTCAAGCCAGCTTAGATTTTATTCAAAAAAAAATCAGAAATCAACAGCTACTATTATGATAAATATCGTGTTTAGCTGTGGTGTTTGGATTTTGACAGTTTCTATCTATTTCACTACATTCTGTTTGACAATGATACATTCCATCATGCATTTGATGACGTCACATGCAATGTCTCTGCTGGACCTGCCGAATATTTATTTATTATAAAATTTACTATGCGAATTTAGACAAATCGCTAATATCCAATTGAATCATAGGGTTATAATATCAGGATCAGATGATGTTGGTTTTTCCGAAGAGAGTGACACTGCTCATTTTTCCTTTGTCACAACCGATTTCGGTTTTGCTCCATCTGCTCCCTCCTGAAAGAATATGACAGACATTGTCGGCCATAAGGGTGAACTACCACATCCATGTTGTTAGACCACTATATTACCGCATGATTGTTCCTAGACCGCCAAATTTGCACCCGTCCATGTTCATTGACCACTAACTTTACAGAACGTCCACCCGTCCACGTTAATGAATCACCAAATCCAAAGCACCTTGTCTAGATGACCAAATCCATACATTCTCATGTCTAAGTGGATCCTAATTCCGACTGTCAGCGGTCGTGTGCAAAAAAAATTTACGACAGTCGATAGGTTTCCAATCCCTAAGAAACCTAGGTTTCAATTTAATGGTCCAAGAACATGGGAGTTTTCATTTTATTGTACTTTTCATTAGAAACTAATATGATCGGCTCTTGATTGTGTATATATTGCCCAAAACTTTTGCTTAAATTTTTTTTTGCGTAAACACTGTTGTACACGGCGCGAACTTTCCTTGGTCGTCCGGTTGTCGATATTACCGGCGGGCCAAACAATACTGTGAAATTTCTCTCCAATCTCAAATTTTTCAAAATTTTCTTTCAGTTCCATAAATGTGAAATTCTACAATAATAATTGTGCTCCAATTTTTATTGCCATTTTTAGTCTTCAAATGCCGCGAATTCGTCGATCAGTCGTCACTATTTCCAATCGCATTGTGCGCTGCAATCGTATATTTTGGCAAGGTATAAAGTCTAGACCAGAATTAGCTTTTGATATTTTATGCCTATAATTAACTTTAAAATGTCAATGATGCTTTTATAACAGTATATATCTATATAAAGATTTTAACGTTTTTAGCATTGTAATAAACTACAAAATCTCATGTGATGATGCGACAAAATTTTGTACCAGTAGCTATGAAGAGCAACAACGTATAATGGTACAAATGTGTGTGAACGTGAAACAGAATTGTATCATATTTTGGGAACAGTACCTGTTTGCTAGGATGATGATACGTAGTTCTTGTTCAGATTTCGCCATGACAGTTTGGAAAATATAACCCACTGGTGACTATGTGATTTTAAATATTGTTTCCAACAGTTTTACATAAAATACAAAATTATGAAAGATTTTAAACAGCAAATATAAGTGGGTGTTAAATGGTTAGGTTTTGCAATCTAGCAAAAAGTGGTTATAGCCAACATGTGAGATGTAATGTCTTTGAGTACAATACAACGTAGACAACCCTCTGGTTTGCTGTATTGTCTCGAAGATTTAGCAATTGTACCTACATTGGGAGAAAGTGGCGTTTCACTATAATCAAAACCATAAAGTTTGTGCCACGAAGCACTATCATACTGCACGTAATATCACAGCCCCAGCTCATGATAAAGTTTTTGAACATAGAGAATGGCCTGAACACCAGCCGGCCCATCCATTTTGGTAGCCGGCAACCGCGGCGTAACTATTCGGGCCGGTGTCCAATACTAATTTCAGGTTAATCCATTTTCAGGTTAATAGCTATACACATTTATATTTGAAGATTATACTGGTCATACATTCTCATAGGAGGGAGAGGGGGGTTTTTCAGCCTGAGGTCGGACCCTTCCTTTCTCCCTCAAAACGTCGCTGATCCACCTAGAGATAGCCTTAAGATAATTTTGTGTAGCAAAGCCGCAAATACTAGCGTTCCTACAGTTATTACAATAAACACACCTGGATACACAAAATCTTTATTTATTTGTCAATATCTATATACATTTATATTTGAAGATTATACTCGTCATACATTCTCATAGGAGAAAGGGGGATTTTGCAGCCTGAGGTCGGACCCTTCCTTTTTCCCTCAAAACGTCGCCGATCCATCTAGAGATAGCCTTAAGATAATTTTGTGTAGGCAAAGCCGCAAATACTAGCGTTCCTGCAGTTATTATAATAAACACACCTTCACACAAAAATCTTTATTTATCTGTCAATATCAATATACATTTATATTTGAAGATTTTACCCGTCGTACATTCTCGTAGGAGGGAGAGGGGGATTTTCTAGCCTGAGGTCGGACCCTTCCTTTCTCCAACAAAACGTCGCCGATCCATCTAGAGATTGCCTTAAGATAATGTTGTGTAGACAAAGCCGCAAATACTAGCGTTCCTACAGTTATTACAATAAACACACCTGGATATACATAATCTTTATTTATTTGTCAATATCTATATACATTTATTTTTGAAAATTATACTCGTCATACGTGCTCATAAGAGGGAGAGATGGATTATCGGATTATCCAGCCTGAGGCTAGGACCTTCCGATGTCTCTCATAGCGTCGCAGATCCCCCTAGAGGTAGCCTAAATTATTGGCATGTTATCACCACAACTCTCAATCCAAAATATCTTCTGCTCCCCGATTAAGATTTTAAACAAACAAACAACTGTGTTTAAACACAGTTGTTCAACATGCCGATTAGGTATTTTTCAGATTTCATATTTCAACTGTTAAAAATAATAAAAGCGCACAATATGCGTTATTAATAAATAGTTATTAGCTATTGTTATTTATAAAATATATATAATCACTTAGATTTAATAGATAAAACCCTGGTCAGAATCGACCTCAGCGTATTGCAAACAAACACAGCACGTACCTTCATGTGCTTGCTGAAATTCTCCGAAGCAGATTTTTAGTAACCATTAGGTTATTTTTCTCTCCTTATATGTTTGATGTACTGAATGACTAGAACTAAAAACCGTCCTTTAATATGAATTTTTCAGGAACATTGTCTTAATTTTTTATCATTCTGCAAGAGTAGGACTGTCATATGGTATGTAAAATTACAGAAAAGAATTAGTTAAACTATATATTTTATTGCCATTCTGTATCGACATTTAAATATTATATATATTGATAAATATAAGTTATTATGGGACATAATATCCACACAATGTTGTAACTGTGAAATGTGTTTCAAGCTGGGGTTTCTGATGTTAAGATATGTAAAACACATTTCCTGGGGCCTTCTGAAACATCGTTTAAACTACTGTAGATATATTAATTTACAGAAATTAAGTATTAAAATTAGCTTGCAAATTTGGTTTTGTATCAAAAAAGCCACATTTTGTGAAATTTAAACGAATTAGCAAAGAGAAATCATTCAACTTTAAAATAATTCTTGCGTGTAAATACTGCTGAAGTTAAGCTGATAATCGACTTTCATAGAAAATTTTGCTTTCTTTTCAAAATGTAAACAGTGGCACTCTCTTACTTTTCAAAAAGTTATATTTTTAGAAACCAAGAAAAATACTTAAAGACAAACCAGTTAATTATTGTAGTTGTAATCTACGAAGTAGTTGCTTTTTATTATACTGTTAGTGATTTTGTGTAGCAGCTTTGAAAACCAACAGCAAGCCCGCATTTATTAACTAGCTAAGTTCTCGGTGGGGATCCTTCTATATTTCTTGACTACCATTTTATGTACTTTCGCTGTTGGTCCATTTAATGCTTTATATATAGGGCAAAACATTTTGAACTGTATATTCGAGCCGTTTCCTTTAGCACTTTCCAGCTCAAAGTTCATCAATTTTATTACGGATAATTTTGGTAACAGTTGACTCGGCTGGTCAATGCGGTTCAAACAGATTATATAGTAACACCGTTATCGAGACAATTCTTTTCAAACATTTTCTGTTCCAAAGGCCATTGATAACGTATAAAATTAAAAAATCCGTAAAAAGGTTTTAGTTATTATCATTGACCCTTTAACGCCTACTGTCTACTAATGAGGATAGCTCATATTGTGAAATGTTGTATTAAATGAGTTTGTCGCATAATATTCGTGCACGTGAGTTATTCGCTTGATTTGTGAAGTTCCTTAATGACCAGGTACTCCGCTTGAATTTGCCAAACATTGTACATTACCCAAGTTCTTTCGGGCATTAAAGAATTAATCGTCTCAAAATAACTATTTCGAAAATAAATCCTTTCATGGCTTTATATTTAGCTATTTTTGAAAACTCATACATACACCCAGAGTCCTTATTTTGTATATCTATACATTTAATTGTATGGTCCTGCTCCATATGCTGCTGCTCTGTTACAAAATTACATGCATTAACATTACGTGTATTACTTTTACTGTAAAATTTTGATGTTTCCCTGTAACTTTAAAGTCGAGCTCATTTTTGCACATTAAATTTGTCTCAGCGTGCTTAATCGAACTAAAAACCTTCAAATCTTTGAAAAAAAACTTAAATTTCACATTTGTTAATTTTGATCGGACATAAGGCGTGGGTTGTCAAAACAAACTACAGCATGGCATGAGTAATGAAGACACGCGCTGACCAAAGGGCATTAGCTTCGAATTAGCCCGAAGCGGGTCAAATTCCAGCCCCGGTATTAGGCCTGATTTCGTACTAGTTAGAATATATATTATGTATTGAGTCATTTTATATATTCCTATATATAAATATATCTTGTTGCCATTCTATATACAACATTAAATTCAGGTTTATCGCTATAGCGTCTCATTAGTGACTGTTTAATCACAGCTTGCGTAGTTTATTGTAATAGCTATCGGAATAAAATATGATTACTACTATAAAATGAGCCAAATTCACTAATAAATCGTTAAATTATGTTGTATGTAAAAATTCTATGGCCTCGTTTGGTATATATTGCCCCACTACATGAATATTTAAAATAGCAAATCCCATTTTAGACATATTATTCAATTTTATTACCTCTGCATTAATATATATTTTTATATTTGTAAGCATATTGCATGTACGTATGATGGTATTAACTGAGATTTTTTTGAACCTTCAACGTTTCTACAATAGCTTAGAATTTAGATCGTGTCGAAAGAAATTTTACGACTACAGTAAATTTGGAGCCAGCAACGGCACCATTGGGATTGCGAATGAATAAAATGTCGCTTGTAGCCTGTCTTACGAACGGATAATTACCAGGCCGATTTCTGAGTTGTTCGTTATAATATTAATGATTTCTGAAGTTGGATTCATTTCAGCGATTTATTTAGATTTTATTATGAGCAACAAAGATATAAGGTTATGCTGGTTCAGACGTGAGTTTGAAACATTTTTATTATTAGGTCTGCATATTAAGCTTATATGTTCCTAATGTCCTGTCTATCTGACCACCTGTTCCGGTAAAGCCCTCGTTAGCCTCAGTATGGTGGCTGCATCTGGGAAAGGTAACACCTTGTTGGCAGCTGAAGATTAATAGGGTTATGCGCTATAATTCTGGTCCATCGTACGAAATGCCTAGAGATAGCTATGATTGCTAGTATAGTACTGGTAGGTTGAACTTAACGAATTTATTATCTAGCAGTCACAGATGGACCATGCTTTCGCAGTAATTGTCCAAAACTATACAAATGTATTAAAAATATTATTTGTTTAAATCTTTGCTGTAATTTGCAGTGTAAAGACATGACACAGCAATGTTTAAATTTTTTAAATATTTTATTTAAATATGATTTTGTGGATACTTCTTTGATTGTTATAAAGTGCATTCAGGATACTTATAAAGTATTTCTCTTTTGGCTAAAGTATTATGCAACAAAAGTTTGAGCAATGTTATAAGATTAAATACACCAAAGCATAAAACGCTTTCTTTGCTCAAAATTTGATCTCAAAATTTGAACTTGTGATAGTAAGCTAATTATTTGTTTTGTAATTAAGTTATTTTGTATAGTTCTTTAGATTTTTGTTAGACATAAATTAAAAAATTAAGTTATTTAATTACAGAGTTATTTATATATTTAGAAAAATATTTCTAATTTAGCACGTAATTTGCGTCAGTTTAATTACTTCACAATGTTTTTAACATGCGAAAGTTTAAATTAATGATGTACTGAGAAGGAATTGTAAAGTCATTAAGTTATCTTATGGTGTGTGTTGATCTTCCTTACTGTGGCATTTCGTTGAACTTATAAATGATTATTCTGAAGATTTAGCAAATCTATGCTAATTGTTAACCATAACTTAGTCAAAAAATCTTGCAGTCCTTAGGCTATACTAATTATTAAGCAAAATATATGCTATTTTTAATATATATTCTAAATGTTAAGCATAATTTTAGCTTAGTCAGCGATATAGGCAAAAACGTAGCATAATATATGCATAAATTTTAGGAACTTTTGAAGCATAATTAAGCATAATACCTGCTTAAAATAGAACTGATCTATCCCAGTATTCGAAAATATATATCCTAAACTCATAAGCAAATATTTAGGGCATTGGACTTCCCAAGTTTTAATCTATTGCTCTTTGTAAAGTCAAAACAGAAATTGTTTATTAATGCAACGGAAAATAAGATAACAACGACAAACAATAAAACATACAACAGTTTTTAAGATTTCAAGAATACACAGAACAACCGAATATCAACAAATGTAGGAGTTCAAAAAAGGCTCCAGCGTGTGGGCTAAGCAGGAGACTCTTTATTATAAATTGTTCCGATGTTACTCAATTTTATGTAAGCCACGCAGATAGCGAACGATCAAAATTTAGCAACAATTTATTTGTACTGAGAAAATATTTTACAATCTAATTCGCCTCTGTGAACGTAGACGTTTGCAGTGCATTCATAAAATACGATACCGATACACCTAGCTCTGTCAATAATGGTATATCTAATATATACCACACAGTACATGTATCAGATATTTCTACCTTTATATGTAAATAATTTATATACGTATTTACATGTATATTTATGCATGATATTCATTACATTACAAAATTTTTCGGAATCCAACTGTGGCATTTTTCAACAGCGTCAGTTTTACCGTTTTGAACACACACACGCCAGTATAGCTGGAAGCACTATGCAACTGTAGATTTAAAAGTACTACTTTAGGTACTATCTGTACACTCCGCTTGTTAATTTGCTTCTTTTCACATCCAGTTAAAACCCAGCAAACACAAACAAAATATTTTACGCTCAATCTTTAGTGATATTTTTTGAAAACTATGAAATCAAAGAATAACATCCAAAAGCAAGAGCACGGGATGTGGTCCTATTTACAAAAACGGTACACCGCTTGGATATAGGTCTTAACCAAAGCGTTATCTTTTTGCACATCTTCGGGAACGTTTACGGCAACTCACTGCAGTGTTATGACAAACCAGAAGCATTCATTCTTTAAGTCGCGTACTACAAAGACACGATACCCAAAAAAATTATTGTTCATTACTACTTGAAACAGTGCAATAAATAGGAAAAAAGAATTTTGCAAAAATAAGCAAGCTTACAACTTTAACGAATAACTGCCAAACTCAGACTGCGTTGATGTCATACTGATCATTTCATAATCTAAGGTTTTTATAAACACGCTGCCAAATGTGTGGTGGCTTTTCGACACTACAAACCAATTTTTCCTCGAAAAATACAGAGTCGATTTACAAAGTTAGGTTACCAAATGCCAAACCATTACTTGTTACAAACACAGAATACTGACCTACTGCGACACCATCGAGAGCTACTTAAGTTTAGCATACGTGAGCTACGCCAATCTCGCAATCTTACGAGTGAATAGGCGTAGCAGTGAATCCATATAAACGCTGCAACTGCACGTGAAGGCTATACAAACCAAAAACTTGAATTTTGCACTTAGAATGTGGTAATTTTTGAGAGCTTATAATTTTTAGTAATTTATGTAGTTATGTCAATTATCCCGGTTTTTGTGCAAACGACTTAACCTACTTTTGCCAGTTTGGATCTGCTACAAATTGTAACCAGCTCAGGCAATTTCTATGAACGGGGGGGTAGGTGTAGCGTGAAAGTTCGGAGCCTCCAGGGGGTAACCTAGCTAACGGCAGCGATTCTTAGGAAGCTGCCACCATTTGACAACTATGCTTAAAACAACAATTGTCCTGGAAGATTAAAGCCATTATTCATGATTACGAGACAGGGTGAGCTAAACACATAGTTTAGGTTCCGACGGATTACAGCGCAAACATAATGAAACGTTCATTTAACATTGTTAAATTACAAATAAAGAAAAATAGCATAAGAAATAATCTCCGGTTTTATCCAATGTTGTTGCATTTTAACAACAATAATTTGGATAATATGTTTATAAATTAGCATTCTAACTGCTTTTATTTAAGAAGCATAAACTTGTATGATCACTGTTGCTTTTTTTCATACTCAGCATCAATTATACTAAATAATAAAAAGCTTCGTTAATGCTACTTTTCAAATTAAACATGATTTTGTTTTATATAAAGTCGCATTGCTTTTGCGAAAACGATCAACTCACAATAGTTATGCTTAAATGCTGATTAGGACTGAATAACGTTAATATTATGGGCAAATTATGTCAAAGAATCCAATAAGCATAATATTATGCTTAAAATTACACATAATTACGCTCCATTTTTATTAAGTATAGGCAATGCTAAATGTATCAAGCATAAGCATTTTCAGTGCACCCATTGTTTTTACAGACGGTGTCAAGAACACCATATACAAACACACTATATATAATATGTGTTAATAACAGCATGGTGTAGCTGATACCGTATAACTTTTTGAAAAGTTTACTGCTCAGACTGCACCATACCATTACCTACACAACATTAACCGTTTATTATATATTAACGTTCCTTAAGAAACTTAATAGTGTCAAAGGAACCATACATTGGATAGTGGCAGAGACATCCAGTATCTACAAAACTTTTACATGGGGATTCTTTATAACTCAAATGCCGTATAGCAAGCCGTGAATGTGATGCCATTAAGGACACTGAAACCCTCCCTGCCCTATTTTTTACCTTCTGAGCAAACTCGTACCTGTTTAGGATGTACCGAGAATCTATCGCAAAGTCTTCAAGTTAAGTATGTTGCGGTGTGGGCGGTGATCTTCTGTATTGTGGCGTTCGCAGACATAGTTACCGTAAGCACAAGCCGTGAATGGGATATCCATTCCGACACAGAAACTCTGTTGTTTACCTTCTGCGGAAGCTCGTACCCATTTGTGGTGACCAAAACGCAGAAATCCCACCTCTTTATTTTGAAGTAATTTATTATTGAATTTGTTCACGTCATTTGTGTTGAATTTTTAGCACAGCCAACAAATTTTAAAATTGTTTTCGCTGTTATGCTTTGTGTTTGTGCATTATAAACCGCACCTTCATCAGTGTGTCACGCATAACTTTCCGCTGCGTTGATACGTAATTTTCAATCACTGTTATTTTCATTGATAAGTGTATCGAAGTATACAGGTAGATATACGTTCGCGATCTTCGAGCGATTTTTTGCCTAAATTCTTTCAAAAATGGATGAATGATGGACCAAGGACTATTTTATATGTTAAACGAGTTGATTTCATAGGTTCAATCCGACAACGGCATCTTTACACATTCTGTACGTTGGCTGTTACATATCAACGAGTTTTGTAACTATTGTTTTAATTCTAACTATACGTAACTTCAAATAGGCTATTTCATAATTTTGTTTTTAAACAACACAACTGAATATACTTAGTGTTACATAATATATACATTGGAGTTAACATTTAAAATTCACCAATGA
>JASANE010023642.1:0-28016 GCA_030248225.1 Trileptium ribeirensis
GGTTTCTAATTTAGATGCGGAATTAAAGACAAATAGCGTGTTGAGCTGGAGTCAACCGCTGAGACAGCGGATAGTTTGAGCTGGTGAGAATTCGTGCTAGGCCCCCATTAAAATTTCGAGCGTTTGATCCCTGAGCGTTTCAGCAAATCGATCTCCGTAAGGTCGTCTCAGAAAACCCAGTCTTCCAGGCCGTTTTCGACACGGTAGAAGACTGTCATAATTTTCCTGGATCAGTTTAGTATTCCGCCACAAAATGGCATCTAAAACGCTATGATTTTCAATCGATTTTACAGAGGACAATGGAGCTTCTTTTGACTCATGCTCCATCTGCGCCCGTTCTCGAAGTCGTAGCTTGAGTCAAGTCCAAGTATAGGAACAGTACAGGAATGACTCCAGGTCACACGCCTTAAAGACCCAATAATGGGAAAGAAGAGAGAGCGATCCGCTCAGAACGGACGCGGTCATTTGCACACGTGGAGCCTTCAAGAGAAATTAAGAACGGAACCCCTGACGCTAGCCCCAGAAAGTTGAGCTAATACTCTGAGATTCGTGCCGCTCCGAATAGAAGTGTCAGTAAACTAACCCCAAAAATTTAAGACGGGTCTCAGGCCGTTTAGACACGGTAGAGTACCCCGTCATGCAATTTTAATAATGTAACAACTAGCGATGGGTCGATGCGGTCGCTCCATAGGGAGTGACGTATCAGGACCTTTCGTGCGTTGTTGTCCCCCTTTCTCACGGTTTTTATAAATCTATTAGTCTAACCAGGCAGGGGTATCCGACGTGTTTTTTTAAGCTTAAATCACAACCAGTCTTTTTGGTACTCAAATTGAGCAATTCGTCCAGGGGTGCGGCAGCACGTGCCCTGCCCATGCTGGCAAATGACTGCGGGCCTTCACCTGAATTAAGGGCGCTCGGAGAGGAGCATGGACAAAACAGAAAACGAGACGGAGTCAGCTGCAGCGTATAGGCAGGCCAAATTTTAAGGCAATCCTCGTGCTCGCACCCGTTAGCCGAGTGACGACCCTGAGAAGACTACAAAATAATCGTTTCCCTAGCCTTTTCCGTGAAAGAAATTTATAGGCGCGAGCCCATAAACCGTTTAGACACGGTGGGTCTCGATACAGCGCCGCCTTTTCATGTCAAACCAACAGCTCGAAAGGGCTTTATAAGGCAACAAAACTCGGGAGGCGCGGCAGCGCCTCCCCCTTTTGACCACGACCCGTGTTTTAAGCTGACCCTGGCGCACGCAGAGTTTGATGACAAAATTTCATTCTAAGTAAAGAGCAGCTGACGTCCGGCCTCATGACACCTTACGAAATGGAGTACAAAGTGAAAGGAAGTTATGGGCAAGAGAGTGCCAAGTGGCCTAGAATTTTCGCAGGCGAATTCAATACATGGTCAGCCAGGAAGGTTTGTCTTTATGTCCTGTCAGGCGGGTAAGGCAGTCCACCGGGAAAAAATTGAGTACACAAGCCGAAGCAATTTTTACGCGGGAAAGGCAGGATTCACATCACCCGTTCAGTACTTAACTATATCACTGGGTGCCCTACGTGGTACCCCTATATTGTGTTGTACATAGTCTATATTAACTATGTGAAGCTATTAATGTACAGTTCAATGAAGTAAAGTGCTGGAGTGTGAAATTAATGAACAGCGATATGTGCACAGGGTAGTGATTAAACCACCATCCCGGGTTATAAAATTGAACGCGTACTTAAGGCTAGGTCTTAATCTATAGGACTCTGACGGCACTTAGGTTAAGTACGGCCTTCTTAGGCAGTCCGGAAAATTTCAAATTATTCTCGCTAGAAAGGGACCCTGGAGATAGATCTCCGGGTGTCCCCTCGAGCTACTAGTTTGACAGAAGACTTCCTGTTAACTCTTCAAAGTTTATGGTAGGATCTAGGCTCCCGTGTAACAGACTGCTATCAGAGGTAGCGCCTCCATTTAGGATATAAATAGAATTGAGGGAAAGGCGAGTCAGCCTTATTACCTGTGAGCAGGCTTAGGGGTTGACTCTCCCTCGGGGGACCTTCATGCCACTAGATACGTGGGCCAGAATAGGGGCCAGGCCGAACACCCTGGTTAACCCGCCGGCAGCCTACTAAGCTAAGCGGTTCCCTTAGGTCGTCGCGTAGATCACCGGGGAGTCGTGGAAGCCGGGGTTGTCCGGGCACCACGTTAGGAAAAATGGTGGTGCAGCTGGGATCCCTTAGGGCCAGAACTGGTCCTAGTACATAAATTAAATGGGGGCCACGCCGTGAGGCGTCAATAAAATTTCCTTAATGATAAAAGAATTTCACAATCATTAGGACTCGGACCTCTCGCATAGCACCGGTTGGTTAATAATGACCGGAAAGCAAAATCCGTAGAACGATTAGTAGCGTATCGGCTCAGAGTTAGTATGGTCATGAACCAAAGAGGGAACCGAATATGTTCACCCCATAGGGTGAGAGGATTTGCTGCAATACTTGTATTGTCAATTCAGATTGTGTTGTTTTGAAGTAGAATGTCGGAGTACAAGTGGAGTATAATCCTGGGTGGTAATGGAATGACCCATGAACGTTGATTGGAAGAGGCTCGTGGTTTTGCAACACACAACTCAAACTGTGCTTGGTTCTGGTTATGTCAACTATAACTAAGGGGCTCAGAGCCTTTATTTCAGAATTGTTTCAATTGCGTATTACTATCTGGATGAACAATTGTTTGATCCATAATTAGTAGACAACGGTACTGGTTTATATCTGCCTGCGATTATATTAGCGTCGCCCAAATTGTGGCAACTGCTTGTGCCCGTGACTGTGACATTTACCGTTTTACTGACGAACATAAATCAGCGTTAGGCGAGCAATCGACGGTAACGTCAGCGACGCTTCATTATTGAACAATCGCCATTGTCATCGCTCTCCGGAATAATCCTATCTTTCGGACTAGCCTGGTTGCGGCCTTGTTGTCTCCACCGGTGGACTCATTCAACGACGAATCTACTTGCGTGTTTGGGTAGTGGTCGTTCAGCGGACACAAGTATCTTACGACAGCACGGAGTGGGTCGATTGGAATTCGTCGAATAATCGCCGCGAGTCGAGCACAGTTTGGTGTGGTTAGAAGGATCCGGTTGCCGAAACAGACAATCAATAACCAATAGACTATCAAGGTAGTGGTACTTGCTTTTGGACTATCATATTGTGTAGAGTATTTTTGTTGTTTTAAAAGGCGAATTTGTGTGCACATATACGTACCAATTGAAGTGGAATAGCTGAGCCGTATGTAACTTTACTAAACATAATGATAATGTAATTCATTATTTGCACGTACCTCTGCGCCGAAGACTAGGTAGTCTTTAGTGGAACCTCTGTAAACTTCGGGAGAGTCTACTGGTGTGTCAACTATTTGACTGAAGGCACCCTATTTCGATTTCTGAGGGCTTAGTATTCAGCGATATTATTCAGGTAGTAAGTTAAGTGACCAAAACAGTTCCAACCGTTAGAGTAGTGCTTGCACTGCGCCGTTGCACTTATACTCCTAGTAATCTCTCTGCTTGCCTCTAAAGCCTTATTCCACTAACCTGGCGAGTCTTGCCCAACGTCCACTACTCTAACGGTTGGAACTGTTTTGGTCACTTAACTTACTACCTGAATAATATCGCTGAATACTAAGCCCTCAGAAATCGAAATAGGGTGCCTTCAGTCAAATAGTTGACACACCAGTAGACTCTCCCGAAGTTTACAGAGGTTTCACTAAAAACTACCTAGTCTTCGGCGCAGAGGTACGTGCAAATAATGAATTATATTATCATTATGTTCAATAAAGTTACATGCGGCTCAGCTATTCCACTTCAATTGGTACGTATATATGCACACAAATTCGCTTTTAAAACAACAAAAATACTCTACACAATATGATAGTCCAAAAGCAAGTACCACTACCTTGATAGTCTATTGGTTATTGATTGTCTTTTACGGCAACCGGATTCTTCTGACCACACCAAACTGTGCTCGACTCGCGGCGATTATTCGACGAATTCCAATCGACCCGCTCCGTGCTGTCGTAGGATACTTGGGTCCACTGAACGACCACTACCCAAACACGCAAGTAGATTCGTCGTTGAATGAGTCCACTGGTGGAGACAACAAAGTCACAACCAGGCTAGTCCGAAAGATAGGATTATTCCGGAGAGCGATGACAATGGCGATTGTTCAATAATGAAGCGTCGCTAACGTTACCGTCGATTGCTCGCCTAACGCTGATTTATGTTCGTCAGTAAAACGGTAAATGTCACAGGCACGGGCACAAGCAGTTGCCACAATATAATCGCAGGCGGATATAAACTAGTACTGTTGTCTACTAATTATGGATCAAGCAATTGTTCGTCCAGATAGTAATACGCAATTGAAACAACTCTGAAATAAAGGCTCTGAGCCCTCTAGTTATAATTGACATATCCAGAACCAAGCACAGTTTGAGTTGTGTGTTGCAAAACCACGAGCCTCTTCAAATCAATGTTCATGAGTCATTCCATTACCACCCAGGATTACACTCCACTTGTACTCCGACATTCTACTTCAAAACAACACAATCCGAATTGACAATACAAGTATTGCAGCAAATCCTCTCACCCTGTGGGGTGAACATATTCGGTTCCCTTTTTGGTTCATGACCATACTAACTCTGAGCCAATACGCTACTAATCGTTCAACGGATTTTGCTTTCCGGTCATTATTAACCAACTGGTGCTATGCGAGAGGTCCGAGACCTAATGATTGTGAAATTCTTTTATCCTTAAGGAAATTTTATTGACGCCTCACGGCGTAGCCCCCACTTTATTATGTACTAGGACCAGTTCTGGCCCTAAGGGATCCCAGCTGCACCACCATTTTTCTTAGCGGTGCCCGGACAACCCCGGCTTCCACGGCTCCCCGGTGATCTATGCGATGACCCAAAGAGAACCGCTTAGCTTAGCAGGCTGCCGGCGGGTTAACCAGGGTGTTCGGCCTGGCCCCTATTCTGGCCCACGTATCTAGTGGCATGAAGGTCCCCCTGAGGGAGAGTCAACCCCTAAGCCTGCTCACAGGTAATAAGGCTGACTCGCCTTTCCCTCAATGTTATATAAATCCTAAAGGGAGGCGTAATTCCTTTGTGTTAGTCTGGTACGCAAGAGCCTAATTCTGACAATAAACTTGGGTGGTTCCACAAGAAGATTCTTGCCGGGCCAGTAGCTTAAGGGAACACCTGGAGCTCAATCCCCAGGGTTCTTGTCTAGCGCGCGTAAATTTGAGTAGAGCCGTGCACCAACTACCAAAACGAGTCTAAACGAGAACCTTGAGACTAGACCTAAGGTTGGATTTACCACTTGCCGCTGCGGCGTTGCCTTGACGGGTCGTGTACTTTTTTTCCTCGAGAAAACCTAGGAAAGCTTTACTTGACTCAGGTACGGTTGAGATCCTATGGATTGCAATTTGACCTTAGGTTCACTTTCGATGGCCTATAATTTAGAGCCTTGACATAATCATTACACGAGAAATATATCGCCGATTGAGAACTTCACACTCTAACACTTTATTGATGTCAAACACAAGATATTGCATCCGAATAGCCAACACAACGTATATACAACAAATTGCTCGGGTGCCTCGCAGGGCACCCCGTGATATGCTTATATACCAAACGGGTGATGTGAATCCTGATCGACCCCATGAGGGAGTCGCATGCAAATCAATTATCCCTAGACTTTATACCTCGTGGACTGTCTTACCCGCCTGACAGGATACCAGGATGAACTTTCCTTGACGGCCGTTTATTGACTTCCCTGGTAAAGTGCTTTATGCTATCCTTGGTTGGTTCTCTTTTGCTGCCAACCTCGCTTTACTCTGCTAAATGTGATGTACGTTATACTGCGTCCGGACGTCAGCTGCAGTCTACTCTCAGTGAAAGTTCATGATCTGAAGTTTGCTTGCGCCTGGGTCCGACTGAAATTGCGGGTCCTCGTAAAAAGGGGAGGCGCTGCCGCGTCCCCCGAGCTTTGCTTGCTTTGTACGGATTTTCGAATTGATGATTTGACATGAAAATGTGGCGCTGTGTCGAAACCCACCGTGTCTAAACGGTTTACGGGTCCACGCCTATAAGCTTTCCTTTGCAGAAACGCTTGGGAGACAATCGATTCGTATCTCTCTCTCAGGGTCGTCGCTCGACTCACGGGTGCGAGCACTAGAATTTCCTTAATGTTCGACTCGACTATACATTGCAGCTGACTCCGTCCCCTTCCTTAGTTTGGTTCTTTGCTCCTTTGAATTGAGTGGAAGTCCGCAGTCATTTGCAAGCGTGAATAGGGCAGGTGCTGCCGCGCCCTCAACGCATTTCTTAGTTTGAGAACCAAAAGGCAGCAGTGATGGTTTTAAGTTCAAAAACACTTCGGATACCCCTGCATGATTTGAATAGTAGATTTGCAAAACCGGGTGAAGTGGGGGAAAACAACGCACGAAAGGTCCTGCTACGTCGCTCCCTATGGAGCAGCCGCATCGACCCATCGATAGTTGTTCTATTTTAAAAATACGTGACGGAGTGCTCTACCGTGTCTAAACGGCCTGAGACCCGTCTTAAATTTTGGGGTTAGTCAACTGACATTTTTATTCGGAGCGGCACGAATCTCAGAGTAGTAGCTCAAATTTCTGGGGCTAGCGTCAGGGGTTCCGTTCTTAATTTCTCTTGAAGGCTCCACGCGTGCAAATGACTGCGTCCGTTCCGAGCGGATCGCTCCCTCTCTTCTTTCCCATTGTTGGGTCTTTATGTCGTGTGACCTGGAGTTGCCTTTGGTGATTTTCCTAGCCTAAACTCGTCTCAGAACACTGATTCGAAAGCGAGCAAGGACGGAGCACTAGTCGAGAGAGGCTCCGTTGTTTGCGAAGGTCGGTCGAAAAGTTAAAATTGTTTCCTAATGCCAATTTGCGGCGGGGTCCCAAACTGTTTGATGCAAATTATTGCAGTCTTCTACCGTGTCTAAAACGGTCTGGAAGACTGGGTTTTTTTTGAGAAGACTTGACGGGAACACTTGAATGAAACGCTCAGGGATTAAACACTCGTAATTTTGACGGGTAGCCGAGCACTAACTTGCACTTACGCTCAATCCTCATTTGGCTTAACGGCTGCCTCCAGGTCAGCACGCTGCTAGATTCTTTATTTCAAGCACCTTACCCCTCCCGTGTGTTTCCCTTATTCCTTACCCCTTTCACATCACAAAAATTATAAATCTTTTCGCCCCCGGGTCTAAAATAAAAATGGCGACCCGGCGAGCGGGGAACCAGTCGAGATTTGAATTTTCATGACTATTTTTTGGCGTGCTCTTTGCTCAAATGCGTTGGGACCGCACTTACGGGTGCGCGGGGCATCCTTCGGACGCACCAGCACCCGCAAGGGCGACCCCTGCTAATCAATTTTGAACGCTAGAGAACTCGCCAGGGGCAACTCCGTCCCGTTTCTACACGGTAGGAGCCACCCCTGATCAATAGAAAGAAGCCGAAAACGAAAAGAAAAACTCAAAATCACTAAAGTAAATGGCGACAACCGCCAAACACACAAACAAAAACCCGCCAGCTCTGGCGATGTCTCTCTCGACTGGTCCCGACGCTGCGTCGAGCCCTTCTCTTTTATACTCAGCTCTACCCTCCTTGCAGACATCTGGACCCGCTCAGTTCTCCTGGCCGGCACCCAAAATTTTAAATTCGAATTTGACCGCCTATCAAAACTCGTCCCTATGTGTGAGGCGTAAAGTGAGCAATGCCTATAAACATATGAAAGCGAACCTCGAACAAAATATCTATATAACACAAAGCATATAGAACACGTGTAGCGACGATGTGCAGCAGCTAAACAGCAAAACTCCAGCAATGTCGCTCGTAGTAGCCTGCTTCTGGACAGTTGTCGCCTGGTCAATACAACCTCAGCAATAGACAGTGGCCGAGAGATGCCAACACTACTAAACCTCGCGCTGGCCGGCGAGGAAATTTTCGAACAACAAGAATATAAGAGCGCTCAGGGCGCTGTATTTGTGTTAAATTTTCAATACATTTTGGATGCTCACAGACCAACGGAGGACGGTAGGCGGCCGGGGGCGGGACCAGGTTCACGCCCTGGCGGGTCGCCTACTGATAGAATTATTAAATTTAACGTAGCTCCCATAGGTGGCCTGTTAGAGGCCGTTTTAGGTGGCGAAAACAGAAACTTTTAGTGTCCCGATGGGGTTATCCGGGTCCTGCGCGGACCGGTTAAGTTAGGTGGCCCCGGTTTTCGATTAGACAGTTAGGGTGAGACCCCGTGGAGGTGCTGAGCTTGAAAAATTGGGGAGTTGTGGTTATTTCGGTTGAGATTTAAGTCCTTGAAAATTGGGTGTTTAAACGCTTAGTTGGGGGTCCCTAAGTACTTACCGGTAGGGGCCAGTTTGGCCCGATCGCAGAATTTCGAAGCCTTAGGTAACCCTATGAACAATGGGATAAGCCCGCCTGGCCTGGGACGTTCAAAACTGGAGAAATTTTGGTTTTAAGTGGGCCTTATAAAAAGACAGTTTCAGTTGAGGTCTATCGCTTTTCGACTCCTAAATTTGGTTGTTCGCTTCACTTATGGGTTTGATTATTCCGCGACCGCATGTCAGGATGGGTTCTCAAGATCCGAATTAAAATAATAAGGAAACTCTCCCCGTTCAAATTTTAGATAGAATTTAACGCAACACTTCAACCCATCTGAACATGCAGTGCCACAATACATAACAGATACGTAAATTATTTTAGCCATATATATTATAGTTACAGCGTCATCGCGGAAGCGCACCGGGACCGACCTCGGGGCACCGAGTCAATGAAATTGAAAAGATGATCAGGGAAATCTCGCCCCTTGTCCCCGGCCCATCCGAGTGCGCCATACTTTCCCACAATATATAACATAGCACATTTTATGGAACTACATATTATGTCATCAAATTCATTTGGGGCCGACCGGATACCATACTAAATAGCAGGATTATTCAATTGTGGTGCCAAAATCACCCCGTGCACCTCGGGCGGGTGGAGCGTGACCATACAACAGGTTACAAGAATAGTACATTTTTATTTTTATAACAACAGCAATGAAAAGTACACAATATATTATCCAAGTCACGCTCCACCGGTATCCGATCGCCCATCGCACCCCTTTTTTTCCGATTTGACCTTAATTTTCCTTATTTGAAGATCTTGTTGAAATCCCTGTAAATTAGTCGGGCTGTTACATCTTTGAACACCCCCCACCAAGCACATACACAACCGGCCCCCACTACTAAATCCCCCCCACCCCACACCCCCTACACCAACCAAATATAGAAAACAACCCACAACCCACCCCACCAACACCCCTAATACACTAGCCCCCCCCCCGCCCTACACAATACACACACAATACATACCACACATATCCACCCATACACCACCACGCCCCCCGACCCGCTCCCCCTATCCCCCCCCCCCCCCCCACCCACCCCATTCCACACACCCCTAAACCGCCTACCTAATACAAACCACCCCCCACCCCGCCCCCCACACCCCACCAACATACAAACATACCCAACCACTCCACCATACCATCCCATCACTACCCCCCCCAGACCCCCAACCCCCCCCCACCCCCCCACCCCCCCCCCCCCCCCCCCAACCCCCATCCCCTAACAACCTCACCTAAAACACTAAACGACACACGTAACACTATTACCCCCGCCAACCCGCACCCACAACCCAGCCACCCACAAAGCTAACCCCCTCCCCTACCCCCCCCCCCTTCTACTCCCCACCTCTCTATCCACCCCCTACTCTCCCCACCCCCCCAACCCCTACAACCACCCAACCTACACCCCACCTCCAACATTACATACTCCCATTCATCAACCTACTGTCGCCTCACCTGTTCTAAGCCTTATCCTGCTGACTATCGCTGATTCGTGCAATAGGACACCACAATAATTTTATTCAATTAACCTATACCATGAGGTTGTGACCTCACTGCTTATGTACATAACCTTCCTATCTTTAAACCTTTCGTTATCAAGACCAAATGGAGAGCGAAGAAGGGGGATTGATTGGAGGGCTAATGCCGCGCTCGTTCCCCTATATCAAAGACAACGTTGCCTGCCCACAGCATTTGATTTTCGTGGAAAGAAATACTCCTACGTGGCTCCCTACCGTAGCTGCATGGCTTGAGACCACACGTCTCGATTTGGGAACATATTATTTCCAAAATCTCAGGGGGGCAGGAGCTAGAGAAAGTTTAAAAAGAGCAGTCTGTGACACTTTAAATTGTTTAGGTTCCCTGAGTCGCAGCTGACTCCATCTCCTGCCCTTGTACCAACCAGTTTGTTTATTCACTCGCAGTAGGCGCGAAGTTATTTGCACAGCCTAGGTCTGTGCGATCGCCACCCCGCTCCCCATATATTTTCCTTTAAAATTAGTTTTGAGCATTTTCCATTAAATTGAGCATTTAAATTGCTAAGCGCTTGACCAAGTTCAATTATACTATTGCTGAGTTTTAAACTATTAAACGAAATAAATTACAAAAAGTGAGCGGAGCAATAGGCAAAGTATTTGGAATATTATTCATGTATACATGTATTTCAACTAAATATTTAATCAATTTATAAAAGTATCACATTTTTAAACAATTGATGTTAAATTCACCATACAAAAAGCTAGCTACCTAAAAATTGGCTAATTAATTAGTAATATCAACTAATAAGCTAATTAATACCTATGATAAAATCATCGAGCTTTAAAACTAATATATTTAGGTTCAGTGACATCGAAAACCCCGCCATTAAGCAATTTTGGTGATTTTAAAATTTGCATAAAATTAACTAATTAGCTAGTTTATTAATTAATTAACTAATAGCATAAACGACCAAGTTTTAGAGCTTCAGACATGTCATATTCGTGATCAACGACATAGAAAATCCTCGTGTGCAATTTTTTTCTCTTTTGAGCATTTTGAAAATTTTAAAAATAGCTAATTAATTAGCAATTCCTAATTAACTAATTAGCACACTTTCAACTTCTTCGAATAGAAATATATACGGGATTCATAATTGCACGTCGAAGTGTAGTGTATGCGCCAAAATAAAAGCTTTACACTAATTATTTATTGAAAAATAAGCAATTTTTGTTTGGAAATTCTAAAAATAGGCTAACACGTTTAATTAGTTTTTTGCTAATTAACTGAAGCAAATTTTAACAAAAACTACATACATTGCACCTGACGAATATTAGGTCTTTCAAACAAATTTTTATATAGACCCTGTAGTTATTGTGAAGTTCGACGGACAGTCCAATTTTCCACCTCTTAACGAAAACAAAAAAACGCTTTGCTTCGCTCCGCTCACTAATTAGTAAACTGCTCATACTCAGACACTGCATTCAAGAAAGCAATAAAAGATGTAATCTGCTACACTTTGTTCCACGAAAGTTATATAATATATCTAGCCAAACTCATTGCTGCTGCATTTGCTTCATGATTGAAGTTTTCAATAATTCATCCACATTCAAGCTCTTCAAAAGTGCAGGGGCCGGTTATTGAAATTAATGTTATTCTATATATAATCTATACCCATCAGTTAATTTTTCACGTTTATCGGTAAAGTGGGGATAGGGGCACACCTCCCACTCCACCAACCCCCTGATTGCGACGCCCCTGTCGACATGTGTGTGGCAGTAAACATATATTTTGAGATGAAGCTTGATCAGTGAATAGTTACTGAATACTGTCTTACATTAGTTGCGCCGGTGTCTTAACGAAATGTAGGTCACACCAATAAAAGACTAGATTATTACTGCAGAAGACACTGGTATCATCAATTTTCGAGAACAAAAATAAACAGAAGAATGATTACTTTAAAAAGCTTATATCCAAATATTCAGTGAACACATCAACTCTTCCGACCATTGTTCACACGTGTACACGGCAAGTTAGGGCGTTTTTGCTTTAGAAACTGGGATCATTATTATATGGTTGAGCCGGGTACAGATACTTCTGTATAAATGCAATTATCAAATGGTACGATCCATCACTTATAGCTCAGTGTAAATAGTGGAAACATTTTTAGAAAATCTGTCTTGGCGTACACGCTGTTCTTGTGAATTTACGCGAAGCCAGGCGTTCATCTGATAATGTCAATCTTCCAACTTTGCATTTCAAAGCTAATGCTAATCAGTGTAACTGAAAATCACAAAATAATTGGAATTATTGTCTTGTACTTTATAGGAGCTTTGTTTTGAGAAGCATTACTGGACGTTAACGATGCAAAAAAGAACAGTTCAGAGCGGGGGTGGGAGCCCCCGACTTAGGCTTAGTTAGTACATGGCAAAGATCTTAGGTAACACTAAACCTCAGTATACGCAGAACAGCATAGAGTTTTCACACGTTCAAATTCCTGAAATATACAAAAATCCTTTCCAACTTTGAGCCAAAAATTGAACGAGTAAATGCAGCTTTAAAAACCCAAATAGTTTATAAGAAATAATTATATGTAAGAAAACTGTTCGATGATTACAGCAAACCGGTGACACATTGTATCAGATTAACTTCAACGGGCACAGTAACAAACAAAATAGTAAAACATGATATTTTTCAAATTCAATGTAAAATAAAGTCAAGCGACATTAAAGACATATTACAAAAACCGTTAAAAATAAATTCGATGCTTGGATAAAATGTTATGCCTAAAAGCCATGACATTTTTATTTTTGGGAGCCAAAGTTCATGTTAAACAAATCCGGTGCCCCAAAAGCAATAACAAATCTTCGAGCCATTCAAACAAGAATGTCCGCACGGCTAAGTGCAGACTTTAGGTAATCATTCGTGCTCTTAGAATTATAATTTGTGTTGTTTTTCTTACGACTTAAAAGTGCGCTTTTGTTATGTACATAAACGCATGAATGTGTAGTCCTATTGGGCTGAACACAGACCCGTAGCAGAAAGACCCAGGTTCGTTGGTGGGGAGCGTCTGGAGGAAATTACAAGGGGGCTTACCGAAATTTGCTTATATATCAATAGCAAGTGTCTTCATGTTGTCGCAGTAGAAACAGTGAAGCAGGGGTGGAAATACCGGCATATACGGCTCTAGTTGTGCTTCAAGAAGACTAAATTTAGAAGCAGTTACACATTATTTGAACATCCTCGAAGTATTTTGCTTAGTTTCGGGTAATTTTTTAACCACCTGAACAAGTATAGCACAGCTATTAGGATATCAGCGCAGCGCAAAACAAAATTACTTTGCTCTAACGTTTATTAAACATTACAAAAATGGTTATATAAGTATATATACATCACCTTGGGCCAAAAATTCACTAAATGTGTAATCGAAATGAAGTACGTTAGAAAATTAAAATAGTTGTGGCTTTTGTTCTACCTAGCAATCAGTTCTAGAGCCTGGAATGGTTTTATAGAGATACGCAACGAATGTACATAATGACCATATACCATGCTTGAAACACTTTTATCTGGCAAGACGTTAAACTCAAATATTCATGACAAATTTCAATATTCGATTGTGAACACAGACTAGGATCGCCCAAAACGTTAAAGGATCACCCGAACAAGTGTTACACAAGATCTGCTAGCGAATGACACTTGAAATGATCAGTTGTATTTGCATAAATTTATCAGCATTAGACATATAAAGTTGGTTCCCCAGGCCCCACAAAAGGCAAAGACTAGGCCTTTAAATCAGGACACAGACTAGGATCGCCCAAAAATATATCTGATCACCCAAGCAGGTGTTACACATGATCTGCTAGCAAAGGAAAGTTGACATGATGAATTCAATTTGTATAAATTTATCAGCATTAGCCATATAAAGATGGTTCCAAAGGCCCCACAAAGGGCAAAGATTTGGCCTTTAAATGTAAACAAGATCTAATTCGCCCAAAACAATATATATGATCACCCAAGCAGGTGTTACACATGATCTGCTAGGAAGGAAAGTTGACATGATCAGCTCTATTTGTGTAAATTCATCAGTATTAGCGTAACGCTGGTTCCCAAGCACCCACCCACACAAATAAAAAAGTAGAATTTCAAATATTCCAGCAACATTTTCTTTGCCAAAAAAATTTGGAGGACGAATCAGGTATGCCATTCTGTGCCAAAAACACTGAGATGGATAGTATTTTAATATTAACAAACCTCTGCTATAATAGCATTTTGCACAAATACGGGCTTTCGAGGACAAACGATTATAATATAGGACACATCTCATAATAGAAGGGACAAATGAAGGAATGAGGGTTAAAACCACATATAGTTTATGATTTCGCATAGTCTATGAAAAAATCCGGCAATTAAAAAAATATTTTTGCGGAACCTACAAAGGGAATTACCTTTGTCTAAAATTAGACAGCTACAAATGTTACAGACATAGCTTATGTTAAGGTTTTATAATTGTCCCTTTCAGTTTTGCTTGTATTTGCTTTTATTCGTCTTGGTTTTCTGTTGAATTATGGCAAAGCGAGCGATTGTTGGAATTTTTTCCTGTTTGATTGCTTAAACATATAAATATTTTTGTTTTATTTCTTTATCTTATAAGTACATTGTATCGAATCAATATGTGTGCTATAAGCATAAGTGCAGCGCTGGATTATTATTAATATGCGAATTCCTTGACTTGTCACATGTTCTTTGAACGTTCTGCTAATGCTGTTATTAAATTTCTTTTGGTTTGTTGCTTGTGTTAACGTGTCCTTCATGCCATCTCATGATTGTCAATTGTGCGATTTGTCATTGCTACACTGCAACTCCATGTAGCCATTCTGCACTACATATTGACATTGGATCATATACAGTCGGAAAGGGTCCAGGTCGGCTCAGGCATTGTGACAGCCCAGACTGATCAAATTCTGGTCCAGCGATGGACTAGTATTACAGAAGTCCTTGTACTATTATAAGCATAAGTACTGCACATAACATACGCAAACTAAACATCTTTTACTGTTTTCATTCCGGATATTTTGCGCTACCCGTACAACATATGTATTTGAGAGGCTACACTCGGGTCTGGTCAGGTCTACCAACTGTCCGGTCGCGACAGGACTAAAAATTTTAAGCCGATGCGGTCTGACTATATGCATCTATCAAGTACAACTATATACAAGGTGCTGTGTGTTTTTGTTTTGTTTGTAAATTACTGTAAACGCTTAACCATTCATTACGCGCCGGTTTTTGTTCAGGTTGAATGTGAAAATCCACATTAGGTCCAAAATCTCAACCGCCTTTGGGTCATAACTCATAAACGTTCCATAATACATAGTTAAGTGTACAGCTTTTTTGGCTAGAACAATGATATCAGTATTTTGGCTCGAAATGTATCCTTCGATTTATATATTTTGAGTTTTTGCTATTCGCGATGAGCTTTGGCTGGCAGCGTGGTAATAATGTCTTAGTAGTAAAACTGTCGCTCTCTTTTTAAAGGATTTCTACTGATGTGCATTGCGCTGCAAAAGTGGCAATAGAATCAAATCTACACCAGTTAGGTAAACGTTTCTTTATTCAAACAACTGATTCGATACAATGTACTTATAAGATAAAGAAATAAAACAAAAATATTTATATGTTTAAGCAATCAAACAGGAAAAAATTCCAACAATCGCTCGCTTTGCCATAATTCAACAGAAAACCAAGACGAATAAAAGCAAATACAAGCAAAACTGAAAGGGACAATTATAAAACCTTAACATAAGCTATGTCTGTAACATTTGTAGCTGTCTAATTTTAGACAAAGGTAATTCCCTTTGTAGGTTCCGCAAAAATATTTTTTTAATTGCCGGATTTTTTCATAGACTATGCGAAATCATAAACTATATGTGGTTTTAACCCTCATTCCTTCATTTGTCCCTTCTATTATGAGATGTGTCCTATATTATAATCGTTTGTCCTCGAAAGCCCGTATTTGTGCAAAATGCTATTATAGCAGAGGTTTGTTAATATTAAAATACTATCCATCTCAGTGTTTTTGGCACAGAATGGCATACCTGATTCGTCCTCCAAATTTTTTTGGCAAAGAAAATGTTGCTGGAATATTTGAAATTCTACTTTTTTATTTGTGTGGGTGGGTGCTTGGGAACCAGCGTTACGCTAATACTGATGAATTTACACAAATAGAGCTGATCATGTCAACTTTCCTTCCTAGCAGATCATGTGTAACACCTGCTTGATCATATATATTGTTTTGGGCGATCCTAGTCTTGTTTACATTTAAAGGCCAAATCTTTGCCCTTTGTGGGGCCTTTGGAACCATCTTTATATGGCTAATGCTGATAAATTTATACAAATTGAATTCATCATGTCAACTTTCCTTTGCTAGCAGATCATGTGTAACACCTGCTTGGGTGATCAGATATAGTTTTGGGCGATCCTAGTCTGTGTTCACATTTAAAGGCCAAATCTTTGCCCTTTGTGGGGCCTTGGAAACCAACTTTATATGTCTAATGCTGATAAATTTATGCAAATACAACTGATCATTTCAAGTGTCATTCGCTAGCAGATCTTGTGTAACACTTGTTCGGGTGATCCTTTAACGTTTTGGGCGATCCTAGTCTGTGTTCACAATCGAATATTGAAATTTGTCATGAATATTTGAGTTTAACGTCTTGCCAGATAACAGTGTTTCAAGGATGGTATATGGTCATTATGTACATTCGTTGCCTATCTCTATAAAACCATTCCAGGCTCTAGAACTGATTGCTAGGTAGAACAAAAGCCACAACTATTTTAATTTTCTAACGTACTTCATTTCGATTACACATTTAGTGAATTTTTGGCCCAAGGTGATGTATATATACTTATATAACCATTTTTGTAATGTTTAATAAACGTTAGAGCAAAGTAATTTTGTTTTGCGCTGCGCTGATATCCTAATAGCTGTGCTATACTTGTTCAGGTGGTTAAAAAATTACCCGAAACTAAGCAAAATACTTCGAGGATGTTCAAATGTGTAACTGCTTCTAAATTTAGTCTTCTTGAAGCACAACTAGAGCCGTATCTGCCGGTATTTCCACCCCTGCTTCACTGCTTCTACTGCGACAACATGAAGACACTTGCTATTGATATATAAGCAAATTTCGGTAAGCCCCCTTGTAATTTCCTCCAGACGCTCCCCACCAACGAACCTGGGTCTTTCTGCTACGGGTCTGTGTTCAGCCCAATAGGACTACACATTCATGCGTTTATGTACATAACAAAAGCGCACTTTTAGTCGTAAGAAAAACAACACAAATTATAATTCTAAGAGCACGAATGATTACCTAAAGTCTGCAACTTAACCGTGCGGACATTCTTGTTTGAATGGCTCGAAGATTTGTTATTGCTTTTGGGGCACCGGATTTGTTTAACATGAACTTTGGCTCCCAAAATAAAAATGTCATGGCTTTTAGGCATAACATTTTATCCAAGCATCGAATTTATTTTTAACGGTTTTTGTAATATGTCTTTAATGTCGCTTGACTTTATTTTACATTGAATTTGAAAAATATCATGTTTTACTATTTTGTTTGTTACTGTGCCCGTTGAAGTTAATCTGAATACAATGTGTCACCGGTTTGCTGTAATCATCGAGCGAACAGTTTTGTTACATATAATTATTTCTTATAAACTATTTGGAATTTTTAAAGCTGCATTTACTCGTTCAATTTTTGGCTCAAAGTTGGAAAGGATTTTTGTATATTTCAGGAATTTGAACGTGTGAAAACTCTATGCTGTTCTGCGTATACTGAGGTTTAGTGTTACCTAAGATCTTTGCCATGTACTAACTAAGCCTAAGTCGGGGGCTCCCACCCCCGCTCTAAACTGTTCTTTTTTGCATCGTTAACGTCCAGTAATGCTTCTCAAAACAAAGCTCCTATAAAGTACAAGACAATAATTCCAATTATTTTGTGATTTTCAGTTACACTGATTAGCATTAGCTTTGAAATGCAAAGTTGGAAGATTGACATTATCAGATGAACGCCTGGCTTCGCGTAAATTCACAAGAACAGCGTGTACGCCAAGACAGATTTTCTAAAAATGTTTCCACTATTTACACTGAGCTATAAGTGATGGATCGTACCATTTGATAATTGCATTTATACAGAAGTATCTGTACCCGGCTCAACCATATAATAATGATCCCAGTTTCTAAAGCAAAAACGCCCTAACTTGCCGTGTACACGTGTGAACAATGGTCGGAAGAGTTGATGTGTTCACTGAATATTTGGATATAAGCTTTTTAAAGTAATCATTCTTCTGTTTATTTTGTTCTTCGAAAATTGATGATACCAGTGTCTTCTGCAGTAATAATCTAGTCTTTTATTGGTGTGACCTACATTTCGTTAAGACACCGGCGCAACTAATGTAAGACAGTATTCAGTAACTATTCACTGATCAAGCTTCATCTCAAAATATATGTTTACTGCCACACACATGTCGACAGGGGCGTCGCAATCAGGGGGTTGGTGGAGTGGGAGGTGTGCCCCTACCCCACTTTACCGATAAACGTGAAAAATTAACTGATGGGTATAGATTATATATAGAATAACATTAATTTCAATAACCGGCCCCTGCACTTTTGAAGAGCTTGAATGTGGATGAATTATTGAAAACTTCAATCATGAAGCAAATGCAGCAGCAATGAGTTTGGCTAGATATATTATATAACTTTCGTTGAACAAAGTGTAGCAGATTACATCTTTTATTGCTTTCTTGAATGCAGTGTCTGAGTATGAGCAGTTTACTAATTAGTGAGCGGAGCGAAGCAAAGCGTTTTTTTGTTTTCGTTAAGAGGTGGAAAATTGGACTGTCCGTCGAACTTCACAATAACTACAGGGTTTATATAAAAATTTGTTTGAAAGACCTAATATTCGTCAGGTGCAATGTATGTAGTTTTTGTTAAAATTTGCTTCAGTTAATTAGCAAAAAACTAATTAAACGTGTTAGCCTATTTTTAGAATTTCCAAACAAAAATTGCTTATTTTTCAATAATTAGTGTAAAGCTTTTATTTTGGCGCATACACTACACTTCGACGTGCAATTATGAATCCCGTATATATTTCCATTCGAAGAAGTTGAAAGTGTGCTAATTAGTTAATTAGGAATTGCTAATTAATTAGCTATTTTTAAAATTTTCAAAATGCTCAAAAGAGAAAAAAATTGCACACGAGGATTTTCTATGTCGTTGATCACGAATATGACATGTCTGAAGCTCTAAAACTTGGTCGTTTATGCTATTAGTTAATTAATTAATAAACTAGCTAATTAGTTAATTTTATGCAAATTTTAAAATCACCAAAATTGCTTAATGGCGGGGTTTTCGATGTCACTGAACCTAAATATATTAGTTTTAAAGCTCGATGATTTTATCATAGGTATTAATTAGCTTATTAGTTGATATTACTAATTAATTAGCCAATTTTTAGGTAGCTAGCTTTTTGTATGGTGAATTTAACATCAATTGTTTAAAAATGTGATACTTTTATAAATTGATTAAATATTTAGTTGAAATACATGTATACATGAATAATATTCCAAATACTTTGCCTATTGCTCCGCTCACTTTTTGTAATTTATTTCGTTTAATAGTTTAAAACTCAGCAATAGTATAATTGAACTTGGTCAAGCGCTTAGCAATTTAAATGCTCAATTTAATGGAAAATGCTCAAAACTAATTTTAAAGGAAAATATATGGGGAGCGGGGTGGCAATCTCGCACAGACCTAGGCTGTGCAAATAACTTCGCGCCTACTGCGAGTGAATAAACAAACTGGTTGGTACAAGGGCAGGAGATGGAGTCAGCTGCGACGTAGGGAACCTAAACAATTTAAAGTGTCACAGACTGCTCTTTTTAAACTTTGAGCTCCTGCCCCCCTGAGATTTTGGAAATAATATGTTCCCAAATCGAGACGTGTGGTCTCAAGCCATGCGGCTACGGTAGGGAGCCACGTAGGAGTATTTTCTTCCACGAAATCAAATGCTGTGGGCAGGCAACGTTGTCTTTGATATAGGGGAACGAGCGCGGCATTAGCCCTCCAATGAATCCCCTTTCTTCGCTCTCGATTTGGTCTTGATAACGAAAGGTTTAAAGATAGGAAGGTTATGTACATAAGCAGTGAGGTCACAACCTCATGGTATAGGTTAATTGAATAAAATTATTGTGGTGTCCTATTGCACGAATCAGCGATAGTCAGCAGGAGAAGGCTTAGAACAGGTGAGGCGACAAGATATTAGGAAGCAAGAGTTTCAATCCAAGCAAATCAGCCTGGCTGATAGAGTTCTGTGGAAATAATCTCAGGGTGAAAATATCCGACTTCGAAAAACACATTACATTCCTTCCCTAAAACTCACATAAGGTAGCAAGCCTTGGTATCGGTTCTCGGGTGACGTATCAAGCTACCGTGTTTTCGCGTGACCTGAACTAGTGAAGTCGACTAAGGGTGAGTCCACACTCGCAGTCATGAGGCATGGGAATTTAGAACACAGCGAATTTCGGGAGCAAAATGAGGAAAAGCGGGTTAGCCTTCCTAGCTGTGAGCTGGGTTAAGGCTTGACCCTCCTCATTGACCTTCACGCCATTAGAACGTGGAGCAACTCATGTGCCAGGCCGTACAAACTCGTTAACCCGCCGGTGCCCTACTAAAGCTAACCGGTTCCCTTAGGTGAACCGTAGTTTCACCGAGAGGCGGGTACGCCGGGGTCGTCCGGGCAGCATAGCGGAGAACGGGGTATAGCTGGGATCCTTTAGGGCCAGAACTGGCCCTAGTACATAGCCACGTGCCTGATTGAAATGAAAATCGAACCATGATAATCGCGTATCGTGAAACGTTAATTATTTATGTTTAGCCTGTTGTTGTAGCTAGTTGTCGGGTATAGCGGCGTACTGCGGTAGATTTCCTTCGTAAACCATTGTAACATGTACTAGTGTAACAGCCCGAGTTTTACGTGGAATCTTAGACATTCAAAATCCGGCCAGAAGGGCCTCAAATTTGGGGAATAAAGGGCGATCGGATACCGGTGGAGCGTGATCCAGGAATTCATTGATAGGTCATTGATACTTGTGTTGAATAAAATAAAAATATTGTATCGTATTTTATAAATGTACGATCACGCTCCACCAGCCCGAGGTGCGCGGGGTGATTTCGCACCTAAAATCGAACCAAAATTTTATTGTGGAGGTGTCCGATCGTGCCCAGGATCATTACTGTTTCTGAATAATCTGCATAACAATGTTATCGATTTGTATTTGGGGATGGTACGGATGCGTAGTCGGATCGGCCGGGGACAAGGGGGAGAGATTTCGCGTTTCATCACAATCCGACTTAACGAATTTTGTTAATTAGGCGCCCCAAGGTCGATCCCGGTGCGCATCCGTGCCCAAAATAAATGAATTATATTTGTTGCTAAAGTGTGCAAGGTAATTTGGATATGTCCCTGTGTGTCAGGATGGACCGAGGTGGAGTGCAAGACTTTTATCAAAGTTCGAAAGGGGATTTTATTTTAATTCGGACCTCGGGGGGTCTGTCCTGACACGCAGGGAAAGGAACTGTGTATAATATGTGTAACAGCCCGACTAATTTACAGGGATTTCAACAAGATCTTCAAATAAGGAAAATTAGGGTCAAATCGAAAAAAGGGGTGCGATGGGCGATCGGATACCGGTGGAGCGTGACTTGGATAATATATTGTGTACTTTTCATTGCTGTTGATATAAAAATAAAAATGTACTATTCTTGTAACCTGTTGTATGGTCATGCTCCACCCGCCCGAGGTGCACGGGGTGATTTTGGCACCACAATTGAATAATCCTGCTATTTAGTATGGTATCCGGTCGGCCCCAAATGAATTTGATGACATAATATGTAGTTCCATAAAATGTGCTATGTTATATATTGTGGGAAAGTATGGCGCACTCGGATGGGCCGGGGACAAGGGGCGAGATTTCCCTGATCATCTTTTCAATTTCATTGACTCGGTGCCCCGAGGTCGGTCCCGGTGCGCTTCCGCGATGACGCTGTAACTATAATATATATATATGGCTAAAATAATTTACGTATCTGTTATGTATTGTGGCACTGCATGTTCAGATGGGTTGAAGTGTTGCGTTAAATTCTATCTAAAATTTGAACGGGGAGAGTTTCCTTATTATTTTAATTCGGATCTTGAGAACCCATCCTGACATGCGGTCGCGGAATAATCAAACCCATAAGTGAAGCGAACAATTAAATTTAGGGGGTCGAAAAGCGATAGACCTCAACTGAAACGGTCTTTTTATAAGGCCCACTTAAAACCAAAATTTCTCCAGTTTTGAACGTCCCAGGCCAGGCGGGCTTATCCCATTGTTCATAGGGTTACCTAAGGCTTCGAAATTCTGCGATCGGGCCAAACTGGCCCCTACCGGTAAGTACTTAGGGACCCCCAACTAAGCGTTTAAACACCCAATTTTCAAGGACTTAAATCTCAACCGAAATAACCACAACTCCCCAATTTTTCAAGCTCAGCACCTCCACGGGGTCTCACCCTAACTGTCTAATCGAAAACCGGGGCCACCCAACTCAACCGGTCCGAGCAGGACCCTGAGAACCCTCTCGGGACACCAAAATTTTCTATTTTAATCGCAGAAAACGGCCTCTAACAGGCCACCTATGGGAGCTACGTTAAATTTAACATTTCTATCCGTAGGCGACCAGCCAGGGCGTGAACCTGGTCCCGCCCCCGGCCGCCTACGATCCGTAGTTAACTTGAAAACTGAAATAATATACAAATTTTCTTATAAAGTTTTAGCGCCCTGGGCGCTCGTATAAGCTTGTCTTTTAAAAGCCTCGCGCCTACCAGCGCGAGGTTTAGGTTGTTTACAAAGCCTTCTGGCACGCCTCGGCCAGTTGTCTGCAGCAGAATATTTTATTTTATAGTGGCCGCTGAGCGAGGGCCCACTGTGTCATTATACGGCAATGTAGTCTCGAAGGCGGTTAAAGCTGTGTTTTGTTTATGTACGTATGTGGGCAGCCGCGTTTTGTTTAAACATTTATTGTGCACTATGTATTTTCTCTTTTGCTCACACTTGGAGTTTAAAATCGCTTATTTTTCGGGATAGTACCAGACTTCTGACAAAAGGGGGGTAGAATCAGGGTATAAAAGGAAATGGCCTGACGCAGCGTCGGAGCCAGTCGAGTTTAGCGCAGACCAAGTGGTCTGCTTGTTTCTTTTGTAAGGCGGTTGTCGCCTTTTATTTTACGATTTTCAAAAGCTTGTTTTTCGCTCTTTGGTTTCATTTTTCCCAAGGGTGTCTCCCACTGTGTAGCACAGGACGGAGCCCCCTTGGTGATCCGGCTAGCTTTCAAAATTGAGTAGCAAGGACTGCCCTTGCGGGTGCGGGAGTGTCCAAAGGATGCTCCATGCTCCCGTAAGTGCAGTCCCAGTAAATCAAGAGTTAGGTTGCTCGCAAAATTCAAATCTCGACTGGTTCCCCGCTCGCCGGGTCGCAAATTTTTGGTTTTAGACCCGGGGGCGAAATTATAGCTAGTGATGTGAACGGGGGAAGGGAATAAGGAAAACACACGGGGAAGGGGGAAGGACATCGGGACACGGGAGGGGTAAGGTGTTTGACGTAAGGTGTTTAAATAGGAAACTAGTAGCGTGTTGACCTGGAGGCAGCCGCTAAGGCAAAAGTGGATTGAGCATCATTAAGAATTCGCGCTAGGCTCCCTGTTAAAAGTTCGAGCATTTGTTCTTGAGTATTTCCGTTGATCGTCCACCGACAATTTGGCACAAACCCAGTCTTCCAGGCCGTTTAGACACGGTAGAAGACTGTAATAATTTTCATTGATCAGTTTAGGATTCCGCCACAAATTGGCATCAAACACGTTACGATTTTCAACAGATTTTACAAAGGACAATGGAGCTTCTTTTGACTCATGCTCCATCTGCGCCCGTTCTCGAGGTCGTAGCTTGAGTCGAGTCTAAGTATAGGAAAAGTACAAGAATGACTCCAGGTCACACGCCTTAAAGACCCAATAATGGGAAAGAAGAGAGAGAGAGCGGTCCGCTCGGGACGGACGCAGTCATTTGCACTCGGGAAACATCTCAAAGGAAATTAAGAACGGAACCCCTGACGCTAGTCCAGAAACTCGAGCTTCTACCCTGAGATTAGTCTCGTTTCAATGAAAATTCAGTCTATTAACCCCTAAAATTCAAGACGGGTCTCAGGCCGTTTAGACACGGTAGAGTACTCCGTCACGTATTTTTACGATGGAACAACTAGCGAGGGGTCGATGCGGTTGCTCCATAGGGAGGGACGTATCCGGACCTTTCGTGCGTTGTTTTCCCCTCCTCCCGATTTTTACGAGTCTTCTATTCTAACTATGCAGGGGTATCCGAAGTGTTTTCAAATTTAAATTACTCTGGTTCCTTTTGGTTCTCAAACTAAACAATCCGTTGGGGGCATGGCAGCCCGTGCCCTATTCACGTTTGCAAATGACTGCGGACTTCCACTCAACTCAAGGGAGTGAGGAACCAAATTAAGGAATGAGACGGAGTCAGCTGCCACGTGTAGTCGAGTCGAAATTTTAAGGAAACCTTTGTGCTCGCACCCGTTAGCTGAGCGACGACCCTGAGAAGACTACAAAGTGATTGTTTCCCCAAAGCTTTCTGTGAAAGGAAAACTTATAGGCGCGAGCCCATAAACCGTTTAGACACGGTGGGTTTCGATACAGCGCCACCTTTTCATGTCAAACCAACAGCTCGAAAGGGCTTTACAAGGTAACAAAATTCGGGAGACGCGGCAGCGCCTCCCTCTTTTGACGACGACCCGTATTTTAAGCTGACCCTGGCGCACGCAGAGTCGGCGACAAACTTTCATTACAAGTAACCAGCAGCTGACGTCCGGCCTCAAGACAATGTGAGAGATAGAACACGAAGTGCAAAGAGGTTAATGATGGGAGAGCGTCCAATGCCCAGGGTCTCTCGTAGGCGAAGTCACCAAACGGTCGGCAAGGAAAGTTTCTTATTGTGTCCTGTCAGGCGGGTAAGACGGACCACGGAGTATAAAATGTGGGGCGAGCAGAATCGGTTTTTACGTGGGGTTTGATCAGGATTCGCATCACCCGCTCTGTATATATGTATCACTCGGTGCCCTGCGAGGCACCCCTTGCATTCTGTTGTACATAGATTGTGTTGATGATTTGAAAGTAATACGTACAGTTCAACTAAATAAAATGTTAGAGTGTGAAATTCATACTAGGCGATACGTTGTCGACTATCGATCGGAACTATTCTAAAGTAAAGGTTAAAGGGGATCCTTTAAGGCTAGCATATAACGCAGGGGATTTCGGATTTAACGAGGTTACATAAGCTTCCCTAGGTCGACGAGAAAAGGGTTCAAAATATTCCCGTTGGATAGGGGCCCTGGGGATGGATCTCCAGGTGTCCCCTCGAGCTATCGGTTTAGCAGAAAGTTTCTCGTTGAACCCTTACAATTTATCGGTAGGATTCAGGCTCTCGCGTACCAGACTAACACTAGGAACCACACCTCCATTTAAGATTTAAATAGGGATGAGGGAAAGGCGAGTCAGCCTTATTACCTGTGAGCAGGCTTAGGGGTTGACTCTCCCTCGGGGGACCTTCATACCACTAGATACGTGGGCCAAAATAGGGGCCAGGCCGAACACCCTGGTTAACCCGCCGGCAGCCTGCTAAGCTAAGCGGTTCCCTTAGGTCATCGCATAGATCACCGGGGAGTCGTGGAAGCCGGGGTTGTCCGGGCACCACGCCAAGAAAAATGGTGGTGCAGCTGGGATCCCTTAGGGCCAGAACTGGTCCTAGTACAATGTACATGCACATATTTCAGGGGATGTTTTGAATACATCTGAAAAATTATAAAATTGACCTAAAGCGATAAAAGTTTTCAGTTTAAAAGGGGTGTAAGAAAATTGAAATTTTGGGGTTTTTAGGTATTGTAAAACAGAAATGGGATATTAAATTATCATTAGGGACCTTTAAGGCTTCTAAATTGCCCATTCGGGTCAATCTGTCCCCAACCCGTAGGTACTTATGGACCCCCAATCCCGCGTTTAGACTCTCAAACTTTAGGGCCCTAAATCACCACATCCTAAACCAAAACTTCCTAATTTTTCAAGCCCTATACCTCAATTGGATCCTCTACCAACCATCTTAGTGAAAACCGGGCCACCCGCTCCAACGGAACTCCACGGGATCCCCATAACTCAATTGGAACCCAAAATTTACCTATCGCGCACGCATTTAACTGCTTATAGCTGGCCTCTTAGGGGGCTTACATCAAATTTAAGTTTATCCTGAGTAGGCGACCAGCCAGGGCATGGATATGATCCCGCCCCCGGCCGCCTACTCCTTTCTGTTCCTGAAATATTGCAAAAAAACAAGCTGATGTCCTGATTCCTTTAAGGCGCCTAAAGCGCTCGTATATTTGGCATTATCAAAACTTTGCGCCGACCAGCGCAAGGTTTAGCTTTGTTTACATCGTGCCGCCTCTCTCCAAAACGAGCTTTGTCTGTGGGCATTAATCTTGTTGTTTTGACTGAGTGGCCGGCGACCCAGCAACTTACTACAAGGCTCTGCTTAATGTGTTATTTTACATTATGGCTAATGTTACATTATGGTTAAGTGGTCAGCATTTGTACGATATTTACCCATATTTGTGCATCGTTTCAGCGGTATAGCAATGCCAAGATGTTCGTGCGATTTTAAAATTGGAACATAAGCACGGGGGGTTAGATTTAGGTATAAAAAGGACTGCCCGATTCCCCGATCGGAGCCAGTCGAGAGTTTAGGCTATAAGTTTAGCGGTTGTCGCCAATGTACGAATTTCGTAGCGTTTTTGTTTTGTTTTTAAATTTTTGCTTAGCTTGTTTGTTAGACACACCAGGGTTGGTGTCTCGCCGTACTCCTACGGTGGAGAGCCTTCCCTGGCTCTTTCGATTCCTTTTCGATCACGCGAAGGGCCGCGTTTGCGGATGCTGGAAAGTTGGAACGATTCTCCGCGCACCCGTAAAGGCAGTGCCCCGAAGAAATTGACAAAATCGCTCAAAACTTGTTAAAATTTGGCACGCACATATCTCGACTGGTTCCCCGCTCCTCGGACGGTTTCTCTCTTTCACAGGTCCGAGGAGTGATTAAAATTCGTACGTAACATAGGATAAGGAAAATTTGTCTGCGAATAGACCTGGTTAAGAACGGTTTCGAAAGTGTTCAGCCAAAATTTATAGGTGGGGGACGTAGCCGTTTGCATCCGCGGGTGACACTAGTTGTCCCCAAATTGTTTGAAATCGAGCTGCAGCGTCGAATCCTCATTCGTTCGCTGTTTCTTCTGCTTCTGGTTAAATACTGATGCAAACGACGGCGGACCTGAACGTGACAAATTTTGAGGAAGTTCATTAGTTGAGCATAGAGCAAAACGGGGACTGGAGCTGACGGTGGGCCAAATCGTATCACACTTTGGTGAGATGTGGTTTCTCTAACCGTGCAACTACGGGGAGAACCTACATCGGCACCGACTCCCGGAGCCCTCTGGGAGTGAGTTGAAATTGGGTCGGGTCTTTCGCTGGCCGCTCCAGTCGCCGCCGAAATTCTGTAAGGTTGTTGGATCAAATTCACACGAGATCGCCCTTGGAAAATTGTCATGACGCTCAGCTGTGTCAGATATCTCGTCGGGTTAGTCCAGTCAAAATGTTTAGGATACAGCAGTTCGAGAAAAGCTTAATCAAAGTCTCTAGAGTGTCGCGTCGGAAAGAGTTACAAATTATAGCTCAGGGTATCTTGCAGAATGCCCGACAAAAACTCATTATATCATAAATGTTGTAAATAAGTTGCGATGTGCCCCGATTGGGCAGTGTTTATAGTGTGCGAATAACATAAATATGACTCAACAGTAAATGAGTTGAATCGTGTTATTATTTATTTAAGCAGTTCGGAGTCTTACTTAATTTTCTGACCCCTAGTGAAAGTTCTGGAAATCTTTTT
>JASANE010023643.1:0-27487 GCA_030248225.1 Trileptium ribeirensis
AAGCAGCATTAATTTAATCATAACAAGCAGGTATAATAAGTTTACATAAAACCTGGGCCAACGATAAATGAAATAGGTCACTCACTTTTTCGTTAATAAACACCACGGCCTTCTGTCGCAGTTCGCGCAGCGATACTTCCTGACCTTCGGCGACAATCGGCTGCCGAAATGCACCGGATTGAAGATAAAACGTAAGACCAACGCTCATTATGATGGAAAAATTATTAATTAACAACGCTCATTATGATTAATCAACCAAATAGTTAATATAAAAACTGTTTCCCGGGATACTCGGCTTTCAACTTAATGCGGTATTAGTGTAACATTATTGAACTTGCATCTCGCAGACGATGGGAACAAAATATCTCTTCTCGGACAGTCCATAGTGCGCGGAAACAAAAGCGTATTTCGTTTTCGAAATAATCATATAATTGTTCAATCAGCGTTCCATTGTCGTCGATAAATAGCTTTATTCGATATCTTATGTGATTTGATGAATTGACGTGTAGTATGTCGTGATTTATTTACAATATTAATTAAAACATTTTAATTTTTCGATACATTATCGGGGTTCAACGTGTGACCACACTCTTTACTACGCTAACTAAGCATTGCTGACAACAATGAAGAGGACACAAATATAATTCACCTCATTATCGGATCAAGAAATAGGTATATATCTGTTGATGCTTTAACTTATTAATAATAAAACTGTTTTATACAGAAATTTTTCGCTAAAGTTAAAAACGGATTAACAATTATATTTAATAGGTATATAATTAAAATATTACGTATTTGTTAAGACAATCGCTGAGTCTGCGTCCACATTTTTTTCCTTATATGTGCATTTTTCGTATTCATATTGTTAAGTTGTTCCTTATCAATACATTATTTAAACTTGATTTTATAGCTATTGCTGGATACATAAATACAGTAAAAGGCCTAAAAATATGTCATACTACATACGTACGCAAAAAATACAGTATCTGATCAGTATCGACGAATCAGGTTTATGTTAAAATTAACCTGGTTAACCAAGATGTGGCAAATGTCAGTCACTCTAAACTGACGATTACATTTGATCTTCTGATTTGACTATACATATTGCTAGTTTGATGTCTTTTATTTTAAAGCATACGTTATAGTACTGCAATGATTTTGTATATAAAACTTGTGGTATATGTTCTGTATGTTCTTGTAGGTGTTCTGTCCTAGATTTGCGGAGTTAACATAAGTTGATCAAGTCCCATTTGCATTTTAGAAATGTGACCGGTTTTTCAAATGATCGGAATACATACTCAAACACTAGCAATGAAGTTTATATTGCAAACTACTGATTATATTAATGTCTTTGTAATGGATGGGCTAATTCGGTTTGCTCCTCTTTCCTTGTGTACGCCAATGATGCTCCCGCGATATTTTGGCTTAGCTTGTTCTGGAAAAATTACCAGCATTATCACTTTCAGACACAGTGTCGCTACTGAAACACTTGACAAAACTGTGCTCAACCAACTGTACTAATTGACACAAAGTCAGTGGAAAACGTCGTTGCGATGCATATAATGTTGCCCAGGAGCAAACTTGAGGTATAAGCACATGCTAACCGATGGGGCCAATATAATTTTTGAAGTGGAAGTGAAATGCATGCTATGCCGTTCTCTATAAACTAAGTAGTTTCTAGTCTTAGCTTTATATGTTAGGCTAAGCCTAAGTTGGATGAGATACCGCCCTTTTCCCCGCAATAAGCTATTTACTTATGATAAAGCATCCAGCCCCTAAAGGTTACATGGTCTACCGATGGAACGAGAACCAGAACCAGCAGGAACAAAGAATAGCAGCCATAACCACTACACATGCTTCTGTCGAGTCGTCGCAAAAATCTAAACCGTAATCCAAGCGTTTAGGAAATAGATTTTGTGTAACATCAAAAAATGTCCAAAACGACACAACTTTACGAATGGTGTAGTTGACCACTTCAACCAAAATATATCTGCTTATAATTCAACACCGATCGATTTTTAAATTTTGTATCGACAAGAGTATTTTGGCAGACAGTGTGACAGTGCTAACATTACTGGACTGTGAAAACTGATGCTGACAACCGGAATTTTGTATCACCGTGAAAAGTGTGGCGTTGTGTTATCAGATTGTTTCTAACAATACTAAACGAAGTGACTTAAAATATGTCCATTTCACTTAACGCATTGGACAATCACAATTTTTGGTTACGTAGATGACGATAACCATTTGTATTTTGCCGTCACTGGTGGTATGGATCATATATAATCATATTTTGTACCCAGAAGAGAATTTGATAACGAAATTTACCCGTACATACTCGCGGCTAGTGTCAGTTTACCGTAACACTCAAAAAATCTCAGGTCAGAATTTTGGACGGCGGCCCGGCGAGGCCATAGCCTTTACATTTTTCGGTTCCCCGTGGTTCAGCCCCCTGGCTTTTCCGGTTGCGGTTCATGACCCCTGGCATGTTCCGTTTCCAGTTCACGCCCCCTGGCAAAATTTTTGGCTAACTCAGTTCACCACTCTTGGTAAATTTTTTGTTTCCAAACAGTCCAAAGTACAGAAAATTTGATCAAACCTTGTACTAAAACTCCTTCTTCAAGCCAAAAAATTCTCAAACTTTGCTTCAAAATCGTTTTTCCTCTCCATAAAAAGTGATTTGGAAGTGTTTATGACGTAAATTTTAACCGTTTTTCTCTTGGACAATGCTCCCTGGTAAAATTGGGTGCCCCCCGGTTCGCAACGGGGGGGGGGGTCGCTTCATGCACCTTGGCAAAACTTTCAGCGAACGGAGAGCTCAGCAATACATACACAAATACATGTATACAATGACATAGACATGCATGTCAGACGGTGAGAAACACGACAAATTTATGAAAGCGTTCCCAGTAAGACTCCTACGCTGCGCATCCACCTACGGTGTCCGTGCTGTTATTCAAAAATCTGTATCGGTGTATGCTTAATAAGAATTTTGTAATGAGTGTTAGGTTCATCACCATAGATCACATCAACTCATGGCACGATACTTTAACGCATGCGTCTTACAATCCACCACAGTGTGCTGCACTAACACAGGATTTCCGGAGACCAAACTAAGTTCGACTCACACAACGTTGATGGTAGATGGCAAGAACGCTATCCAACCACAAGTCTCGGTCGATTCAAGCGACAATATGATAGGTTTTGGTATCATAACAGCCAAAATCCACAGGTTTCAAACTGCACGCGCCAATTTCGGAAAACCCGTAAATATATAGATCATCCGTATACGTTTCAAAAAGCATGGCATGTGTCTTGTGGTAAAGTTATGTTTCGCAAGCGAGCACAATACAAAAGAAATGATAAGTATTGAATTCAAAAGCTGTACAAAATCGTTTGTGAGACGACAACGGAAATGACAGTTTAATCATAAAAATGCGGGAGGATAAAATGTTATTACAGAACGGATGTAAACAACTGTACGAGGTTGATATGAGAGGAATATATCATTTCCTGTCCAAGGTTCAAATCGATATTAGGACCGATTTGAAGTAAAATGGGTTCTCTAAATTTTCATCAATGTACCGTTGGTTCGCTTATATCTTTCACACGGTAGCAGATACAATTGCAGGATTATAATATTATTATGGGCAAGCATTGAAGTATGTATATCTGCCGCGTAAATGGACCATCTTTCAGACAAAACAGTAAACATTTGAAAATTTGCTGATAGGCGGGAAAAATACGATTTGTTCAAATACATGCCGGCTATGTTATTAAGAAATGATTACTTCTTGCATTACAAATTACATGAGCTGAGAGGAGCGGTATTATTGTGGAACTATTGCAAGGTATGCCCGCAAAGCTGGCTAAAATTATAAAAGTCATTTTGTTTTGGTGTATCAAACTCTATTGGCAATGAAATTAAAAACGAATCGCCCTAAATCGGAATGCCCAAGAAGAACTTGTTTCAAATCGGCCTATCCCGAACGAGTTTGGCACCAATAACGTGGTTTCAAATCCGGGTTAGGATGAGTTTCACAAAATAGCTGTTAATTCACATTTTATTCGCAAATGGTTACTTTTACTATAATGACACTCGCATCACAAATTTAATTCATTTTGCGATTGAAATGTTACATACGTAGTAACTACATTTTCAGCATAAACCACTTTGATTCGGGCCAAACTAATTCCGGATCGGAGGATATAAAATCTTTCCCTGTAAATCCACTCGTTTTAAATTGGGAAAAGTCAAACCTAATCGGATTAAACACCACAATTTTTTATATTTAATCATCTTTGTGGGCACAACTCACAATTATAATTTTCGCATTTAGGCAATTTATTCTTATGTTTAACATCATAGGTCTCGAAGGTCCGTCGGCTTAGGGGGTGGACTGCCGGCGAATAGGTCCTCAGGAAGGGCGGTGGTAGACCCCTCCCCCCACCCCGAATTTTTTCCAATTTCATCACAATTTTTGTCAATTTTACACCAATTTTTCAAAAATTTTCCCACGGTCTAAAATATAGACCAAAACAAGTTTTCAAACAAGTCAATGTCATAAACGCAAAATTTTGAGAACATTTTCGAAAAAATTAAAGACAGATTTCCAACCTCCCAACCAGGGAGTAACCGGAATTCCGGTTCCGGTTCCGGCGAAAATCGTGTTCCGGTTCCGGTTCCGGCAAAGGGCAAAAACCATACCGGAACCGGAATTCCGGTTTAAAAATTTTGTTTGAACTTTTCCACGTTTTTTGCTTTATCCTGCAATCCAAACATATGTAATATATATTATACTATGATCAAGCTCCAATACAACCAAGCAAAAGAAAATATTAACTAACCAATTTGCCGTGTAAAACGTAAGTAGGGCACATAATTTGAGCAGGAATTTTTCATAATAACCTGCAGGAGTTTGTTAAATCAAAGCCAGGTCAATGCTTGTAGCAGCTATTTTACACATCCAGAAGTCTGTTGTATACGTTTGAATTAAACCGGTCCAACTCGGTAACAGAGTATGACTTACGCAAAAGTACTTAGGGTATGCTTGGCTAACATAAATTGCGTCAGGCACCCGCCAGTGCGCTTGTAAACTTGGTAAATCAGTTTAACTTGAAGTAAAATAACGTTATCTGCAACGCAGCTAGAAACTGCTTTCTTGGCAATGAACTGTATTTATTGAAACTGTGCGAGCAGCATCACAGTGTGTCTCATTTATAGCATTCTGATTAGAAAGTTATCATCATTATGATCTAACTGACGGGCACTGTTTGTTCAACGCTAGCCTAAACAGTGTCTCTGACCACTGATCAGAAAATTACCTTCTATCTTTATTTTCTATTAGAATCATATAAACCAATAATTTTAAGTTTCCTACAGAAGAACATACAACAAACGTATGTGCAGTAAAGGGAGGAGACTGGAGACAGAGCGAAAGTGTGTATTCTACGCTCCAAGCTTTGTAAGCATATTCGATTTGACGCAGTACATGTAATGGTGTGTAGTGGAAGACATTTTTGCTCTGAATGTCCAAAAACCGATATATTTGATCGAAAAATAAACATTATTAGCTTCGTCAGTCTCTTTAAAGTTTCATAAAGGCAATAATACCGTCGCAATACATTAAGTTTAATGCAAAAGTTATTTTAAATGCATTTTAAATCCACTATACCTTCATTTCTTCCATCATCTGTTTTACTATATATATATAAATTTCGAAGACCAGGTTCCGGATCCGGTTTAAATGGACGGTTCCGGTTGCTGGTTCCGGTTCCGGTAAATTTTGGTTCCGGTTATTCCCTGCTCCCAACATATGACATTGAAATAAAATTTTTCTTAATCATAATCAGGATCAAATACTTTGCCGCCGAAAATAGAGAAATAACGTTTTTCATCTGGACATAATATTAAACTTGTGTTTCGTTTTAAAGAAACAAAAACATTTCAAAAAACTTATTTTAATTTTTTTAAACAAAAAATAAAACCCATTTACAAACCACTGAGATAGTGGGATGCGACTCATAAACACACTCATTCCAGGATTTTAACTCTTAATAAAAATAAATATAGCACTACGCTTGGCTCGATCGCTCCAACAAAAGCTAACAATAGTAGTACAACTACGCCTTGATTTAATATAACAAAGTATATGCCGAAACTGCAATATACCCGATTTTTCAAAAGCGGATTATCCAAAACATATATTTAGCATGAATCTCCTTGTTTGCATACAGATGAGGCAAGGTAGACAGCTCTATAAATAAACTCAGACCTAGGCCTAGCTTGAAACCTAGGCTAGGCTGAGTATGTTAGCGGCTTATTTACAACTGACAGCGATCACTGTAGTATTATTAATGTCATTCCATTAATTAGACACCTAAGCTCCAACCGAAAACTATAAATAAAACAGTTAAGTTTAGATTTGCAAATTGGTGCAAAATACAATTCTTGTTAAGTGATCACGCATGAACCTACTGAAGCAAATAACAAAACAGTTTTATATATACCAATTTAACGTTAATTGGCTACGCTAATGATTTCAAACCGAAATTATGGTAAAATGACTTTTCAATAGGGCAAGGCTATCAAGACGAAGCAGTTGAAGATTTTTTAATAACTAAAAGATTTCTAAAACCTCTACTATGCTGTTAAAGCATAAAGATCGATCAGACTGGAATCTAGTATTCAAGTAAAAAAATTGTGATCCAACCTGAAGAAATTTTACGGCCCGGAGCGGACAGCGGTTCGTCGTCGGTACCGACCAAGTCAGTTAAGTCAATTCAGTTTGAGCCAACTGACAATTTTTTGTCCAGCTGTGTATATACTTAAGCCACTGAGGTTTCTATTATGGCTAGTTTTCAATTACATCATGTTTAAAGATTGTTATCGTAACGCATATTAAAGAATTAATAACTATAAGTATCAAATTTTATTCAGGAAAGAATATTCAAGAAACGGCGATTACTAAATGTAATTGGAAATTTTGGTAATCAAAATGTTTCCAAATTGTTTTTGAAAAAAATGTTTCCAACAAATTTCGTTAACTATATAGCTTCGAAACAGACTAACATATTGTAGAAACTAAGTGCCGCACATTTAAAACAAACGTGTACATACAGCTACAAAAATTGCAGAATCTTATATAATCATATATTTTACATTTTACCCATCAGTATTACAAAACAGCCGCACAGCAAAAACGTTTATTGGTAAATGCTCTAATTTTATGAGAAAAAATATACGAACCTAAAGTTGCTAGATTGTCACAACACCGTTCAAGCAACACTGGGAAACTTTTGGCTGAAATGTATCAAATATAATTTAGTTGAATAATATCTTATATATATGTTGTCCATCCCTGCGTAACAGACACTGAATATAGTCACCAAACATTCAGTGCACACCGCACATATTCATTCCGCTTCCGCTCGAAGCCAGTAGAAATAATGCTCTTGTTATAAATTATAGTAATCGTCGAAATACTGGATTCTCTGGTTTTGAAGGAAAAATGTTTCGGAACTCGTTTATTAGTTTCGTTGAGACAAGCTGTAATAATACTCTACACCGCACACCTAACAACAGATAAAATCTATGCTGCAAACTTTCTGGCTACGTTGCTGAGACGTTCATAACTTTAAGTAAGAAATACAACAGCGACAGGTGTTGCTTGAGCCATATTATGAGAAACATACGTGCAGCTATGTAAATTACTAAAAAGAGCATTATGCGTACGGTTCACAGTCAAGCTCGAAAGTTCTTGATTAAGTTAGCTGGCCTAAACGTCAACAAACCTGCTTTACACATACACAGTAAAATAATTACAATTCGGGGAAGCACAACATCGCCCTGAATAGGTTCAACGACAGCGATAACCACCCACATGGCGCTGTTATATAATAGTTAAAATGAAAAACCCAAAGGAAACATTTATCATACTAACGTTTTAATACGGAAATTTTGTTAACTAAAAATACTTCTTTGCCTGATTTTGAAATCAAATTGATCACTGTAAATATAAAAATCCACATTGGGACAACTGGAGCAAAAATGTGCGAATTTTAAGAGAAAAAATTTAGCTGGACTTCCCGTTGCTGTATGATTTTTGCCTAGTCCAAGCCAAACCAGAGTATGATTTCAGCCGAAACCTATATTCCGGTTACTTCCTGATAACTACGTTCACGTATTACAAATTACTTCTGCAAGCAATACTATAAAGCTAAATCACATGCCGTAAAGGTAAAGCCAAGTTATAAATCCAGCGGTACTGGCAATAATTATATTGCGGCTTCAAAGAAAATATAAGTAAATACCACCATAATTTTTTGTAAGCATAAATACATAGCCCGAAATTACGCCACGATAGACAAAGTCATTGCCTAACTACTATGTATGTACATAATTTTATAGCTGGCGGCCAAAACAAAAAACAACGATATCTATTAATAGTACCGCCCCATTTTTCAAGCAAAGAAATAATGTATTCATTTACCAACACGACGGGGCGCGGCGGTAGTGCATTAAAAATAAAAAATAGCATGTGCAGCTCTAGATTGTGCAAAATGGTATTGACGTCAAATTCGTCCAGTTAAAACAACCGGACGAGAAAGCTTCCCATTATTTATCTATAAAATGGCTTGAAAGCATCCAAAATCACACCACATACACGCATCATCGTTAAATCAATTGTGATTATGATAATCCGAACATTACGGAATGCCTAGGCTAAACAATACGCAAATATTTTAGAAAATTAAAAAGTTGTATTATGAAACAATATACTGTATGCGCGAAATGTGTTTCAATTTCAAAAATCCTAGACATATATACATAAACCCAGGATCTAGGATTGTTAAAAGGGAGGTGGCTATGATAGAAATTTTTCCACCTATCGGTATATGCATTATTCATGAAACAGATTATATTAATAATAAATATATTTAGATTACATGCAATAGATGGTATGTACTTACGGGTTACCCGTACTTTGTTGGACGATTCAGTGGTATCGTTCAGATTTCCACAATTCAACTGTAAAATTAGCTCCTCGATCTGATATTTTTTCGAAAACATCAACATATTGTGAAACTTATACCGAGTCGATAAACAAGAAATACGCCAACTTTCACATAATTTCTGGGTGCAAACATTTATTGATACAATTAAGCTCGTGTAGGGAGCTCTTTACAAAAATCGAGCCAGTTTCAGTCTCTTGTATTGCAGAAAAGTTAGGTCCTCTTCAAAATCAAGAAAAATACTGAAAAATTCTAATTAGCCATTCTGCTCAGGGCAAGGATATCCGGATACGATTTCATGTCCAGATATATATTTACTGTACACAATAATTGTCTTAGGCAGAGCTGTGCGCAGGTACTGCTACTCGCGGGCCGGGCCGTGTACGGGCCCAAATGTGAAACCCGCGGATATCGGGTACCCGCAGGTTTCAGAAAGCAATCGTAAAATATTTAGCACAACCCCGAGTGCCGAGCAATGCTCCACTTGCAAGAATAACCACTTATGATGTTAAATATTTTGTTTTGCGACCAGAAATGGAGGGTGGGTCAATGGGTCGTTCGTGGTGGGTCACGGTGAGTCGTGTGTCAATTGGTGTGGGTAGTGGGTCACGTTGTTAACAATAGGTCCAACCGCGTGCTACTCCCAAAGCCAAATGTCACAGTGTTCAATATATAACTGGTGAAATGAATTTTAGACTCATCACAGTAGACTTAGTGTTGTGTTGTCGAACACAACATTTTGTACTGTATACTTGAAATCAATCGTATGAACACCTGTCTATTAGTATCCTCCATCGTATACACAAGTTTTTATAGCGTTTGTGTTATATTGTTTTTTTAAGTTAATCATAGATTAAATATGAGCGCCGATGAGACCACTAGGCGGCTCGCGGCTCTCTTTACTAGACGCTGTAGAAACCTGTAATCGGTTCCGTTTACTTTCCACCGTAGACGTTACCAGATATTCCATCTTTGGTGGACATTGCAGAAGAAACTAAGCGGTTTAATTTACTCGGCGCTGTAGAAACTACTAGGCAAATCTCTTTAGTAGGCGCCATATACGTAGAGACCACTGGGCGGCTCGAGTGCCGGAGTACCCTGAGTGCCGGATTCGGTAATTTTGGTGAACACAAATTTGCCGCATTACGGTCACAGAGCTGTGTGTTTGCGAACAGTTTTGCGCCAGATTACGGTTTACCAAAAAACGTTCAGTAGCAAAATTTTTTACCGAAATAGCAAAATAGGATTATTGATGGGCGTGAGTTAAGTTTACCGTCGCATTTGATGGGCGTGGGTAAGTTTACTGTCGCATTACATCTTTAGTGAACGTTGCACAACAAACTAGGCGGTTTCTTTTACTTGGCACTATAGAAGCCACTAGGCAGTTTCCTTTAGTGGGCGCTGTAGACCACGAGGACGATTCTTTTACTAGACACTGCAAATGTGCAAATTACGGTATCTTTGGGACACTACAAATTCCTGTGCTAGGCACGGGGCAGGCAGCCTCCACGAATGCCGGTGAGCTTTCATTTGGGTGGTTTGTTGGGGTGTAGGGAGGTGGGCTGCGAAAGCGGATCACGTCCTTGTCGTGCAGCCTGGAAAGCGAGCGATAGCTGGCGAAGAATCCGCTATCAAAAAGTTAGCAAAGATAGAATGGCTTTAAAACGCAAGGCGATAAATATGTTAAGCCATTAAGGATTCAATAACTTGCGGGCCTCGCGGGCCTGAAAAAAAATTATTGAGCCCGTGGGTACGGGCCTAGTGGCAGCAGAAAGCCCTTTGATCTACGCGGGTACCCGCGGGCTCAATAATTTCTGCACACGCGCACCTCTGGTCTTAGGCCAAGGAGACGAAAACACTTCATTTGATCGTCTCGGGGTCCCGATTAGTTGGAAACCCAAAACGTTTTATTTTGAAAACTGTATAGATTATAAGCTTTTCCACTGCCCTTCAGCCTTATGCCTTACCATCACATGGTGGCCGATGTGTATTGGGTTGGAAAGAACCACCCTGACGTTAACAATATTTGATCTAGATGTCAGTTCGATATTACCCTGATATGAAGTCTTTTTTGAATAAGCCACACTGGTCTAGGAAAATATTAATCGTATTTTTATGAAACGGTTTATTCCAACACATCGTACGCATTGCGACAGCGACAGGCCCATAGCTATAAAAATTAAGTGCGCGAGTCACAATTTGTGAATTTATGACTTGTCTCCAGTTGTAACAGAAAAACCCGTCGAAATTTGTATTTTTCAGACTTACGCTCGTTTGAAAGTCCCAAGTTTTTACTTTTTTATTAACAGTTGATTTTTGGATGACCCATATTTCTGAAAGCGACCTTTGACGTTGCAAGTTCTAATTTAGAATAGTAGTTTAAATAAGAACAAACTGCAGCACATGTGTCGCTGTGATAAATCAGTTAAACATAGTGTACATCTAGTACATGCGATGACATCTATCTAACCATAACCTATCGTGTTTTTGACCACACTGGTCTTATTTTAGACAGTTTAGCCCAATGCTTCATGAATTAATTTGTATTTAAACTATTGTTCAACAAACGGTTCCAGGAACCGGGCAGTTTGTGTTAGAGTTGTTAGAGTGTACAATAAATAAATATTGTTTTATTAGAAATAAATTTAAGAATATATAAAGTTCTATATATATAAATATATACAAATTTAAGAATATATAAAATTAATCCAACTCACTCTGTATATTTATAAACTAAAATCCACTATCACCGGATCACATGTGCAAGTTATCCATCCACCCCCCCCAAAGAAAAGTATCCATTGACTATAAATGTTACGCACACACGACATATATATACATATAAATGTATTAACACATGCACACACCGAAGCAATTTTGGGATATGAACCGAAACAATTGCAGTACCGAAGCTGGTAATCCAAGAAAATAACTCGCTTCGCTCAACACGGTCCGACTGAAACAAGATACCTCGTTGGATGATGGTTTGGCTGGTTTGCATTGCACCGACAGCAGCGGCTCTGCAGAGGCGTTCAGCGGTCATAATAAAATTCGAATGCCTGATAAATGAACACAAATATTACTATTATTATTGAAGCGGTACGGCTACCACGTATATAAACAGCGAAACTTAAAATATTTTCCTACTACAACACCTCAATCTCAGGACCGACTACATCTCTATGTGACACACAATACTGTGAGCTGACAAGACATAGGCGCCGTAATAATAATAAACTTATACAAATAGATATATATATATATATATATATATATATACATGTGTATCATAACTATTCCGGCTTTGTAAGCTAAACTAGTGATAGCTGCTTTTATTGATAAACAAATCAATATAACCACTACAGGTACCATATGATTTAGTATATACATGTCCTCATACTTGTAAATATATGCCTGAAGCATTACTAATTACTCCAGTATATAATAAGCAGCGTTGGAAAACTGTGACAAGTAAAGAGAGAATTGAATTTTCGTCGAGTCAACATGCAAAAAACCTTAAAATGTGCCAACATGAAATTCAAGAGTGTCACAGTTATTTGAAAAATTGCCTGGACTTTGTCCTTCACCCAAATGGTAGAATTCATTCCGTCCACAAAAATTTGAAGGGTATACATACATACCCAAAACCAAACTCGTGGGGCTAGGACTATGGCAACATCGACTGCTAGGGAATAAACCAAGACCCATTGAGGTTTGAGAAATTGCAACTAATCACCTGTAAGATCTCGGAAAGCGCTAATGTGAGAACCCCAGCCAGCCAATTTGCCGCGCAATATATATTTACAGTTCCTGAACGGACCAACATTCCTAAATTTTAGCACATCTGGTAAAACTCTTGCGAAGCCAGCAGTGGAAAAAGCGCTAAAATTAATCGAACGTGGTGTACAGCACCCTGTTAAATACTAGAACAGATGAAAACATTGCACTTAGCTAACCGAAATTGTCAAATTTATGATGAACCGAAACTTGTTTTAATAAACCTACCTAACATAATATATATTCCGGTTTAAAAATTTTGTTTGATGCTCCAAACATTGTAATACATATACACTTCATCTGTGGTCCAAACATTATGTAATATATACACAATAATCAAGTTCCAATACAACCAAGCAAAAGAAAACATTAACTCAGCAATTTGTCGTGTGAAACGTAATACGCAAATTATTTCAGTAGGAATTGTTCGCCTTAACCTGCAGGAGTTAACAAAACAAAGCCAGGTCGATGCTTATAGCAGCTATTTTACTCATTCAGAAGTCTGTGGGGAATGTTCTAATTAAACTGTCCAACTCATCAGCAGCTATTTTACACATTCAGAAGTCTGTGGGGAATGTTCCAATTAAACTGTCCAACTCATCATCAGCATCACAGTTTGTCTCATTTATAACATTCTAATTATAAAGATAACATGATTATCATCTAACTGACGGGCACTGTTTGTACAACGGTAGCCTAAACAGTGTCTCTGACCACTGATCAGAACATTCCCTTCTATTATTTTGTCGTAGAACCTTATAAACCAATAATTTCAAGTTTCCTACATAACAACATGTAACAAACGTATGTGTAATAAAGAGAGGCGACTGGAGACAGAGCGAAAGTATATATTCTGCGCTCTATGCAAGCATATTTAGTTATAGACACATTCAATTTAACGCAGTATACGCAGTGGTGCATAGTTGAAGGCATTTTTTGCTCTGGGTGTCCAAAAACCGACATATAATAATAATAATAGACACATTTATATAACGCCCTTTTCGCCGAAGCGTTGCAAAGGCGCTGACACAAAATATTACAGGAAACACAGACTTTACATACGTACACGTAGACAAAACATAACTGAAAGAGTATACACGTAAACAGATACTGATAACATTGGGAAACATAAGACAGATTATTTTTTAATATACAAATTTATACAAAACACAGAATGAACAGGTCAAGTCCTAGGGAATAAGTGCGGTTTAAGCATACATTTGAAGGCTTCTAGTGATAGTTCAGAGTCCCGCAATGTCCGTGGCAGTTTATTCCATAATGATGGCGCCAGAAAAGAGAAAACATTTGTTCGTGTACCATGTGTTCTGAGGATGCGTTCACTAATAAGACGAGGTGTTGCTGCGGATTGTAACATATCTGCTAGGTATTTTGGCTCATTTGAAGTTAATACACTGTGAATTATAACCAATGCTTTAAAAGTAATTCGTTCGTGAAGGGGAAGCCAATGTAGGCGTTTCAGTACTGGGGTAATTGGATCACATTTCCTACAGCATGCAATAATTCTTGCCGCTGTGTGTAGAATTCGTTGCAGAGGTTGTATAACACAGGCTGGGAGGTCTAAGTTGAGTGCATTACAGTGTTCTACTCTACTCATGACGAAGGCGCGCATTATGCTCTGAGCTGTTTGGTCATTTAGTCGGCGGCGGATGCGACTTATGGAGCGGAGTTGCCACATGCATGAGGCTGATAATTATCGAATATGCTGTACCATGTTGAGTTTGCTGTCTAAGATTACTCCCCAGTATTTTAACAGCAAGGATAGGTTCAATTGCAGCTGATCCTATTAGTGTGGGTGCTCCGCTGAAGTCGCCAGAGCTAAAATAAATTAGCTGCGTCTTTGAATGATTTAATATGAGGTTGTTGGCGCAGAACCAGCCCTTCAGTCGACATATGATTTGTTGAAGCGATGTAGAGATGGTGGCAGTGTCGCTCGGACTGAAGTGTCGGTAGATTTGAATATCGTCTGCATAGTTGTGTGCTTGGTATCCAGAGTCTCTTATTAGAGCAATGATGGGGGCAATGCAAATGTTAAACAAAACTGGGCCGAGAGCGCTGCCCTGGGGAACTCCAGTTTTCAGGCTTAGTGTTTTTGACAGGAGTGTACCATTTTGTACACGTTGCTGACGGCCAGTTAAGTAAGATTCAAACCACTTCACTGCATGAGGAGAGAGACCTGCCATTGAGAGGTTTTGCAGGATTATGTCGTGTTCAATAGTATCGAATGCTGCAGACAGGTCTAGACTGACTAGTACAGTTACTTCACGCCTTGCAAAGGCAGTTTCGATATCGTTTGTTATTTTGATCAGGGCCATTTCAGCTGAGTGCATCTTTCGGCATCCCGACTGTTGAGCAGGAAGATAGTTCGAAGCAGATAAAAAGAGTTAAGCTGACCAAGTACTGTACGTTCAATCAGCTTGGAGATGTAGGATATGTTGGAGATCGGTCGATAGTTGCCGTAGTCAGTTGGATCAGCAGTTTGTTTTTTCAGGTGAGGGTGAACGATAGACGTCTGTGCTCTGGTTGGAAATGCTGCAGACTTGATTAGTTCTGCTATGGGTTCTGCCAAAATGTCAGAAAACTGTTTGATAATTGTAGGCGGTAGTGTCTCAAGCCCACAACATTTGTTGTTATTTAAATGTATTAATTTGGTGACAGTATCAATGGTGACCGGGGTGAAGGAAAACCCCGCGCTGATGTGGTGACCCCAGTTTGCGTTGGGTGACAATTGGTTATTGTTTGTGTGAGGCGTGTTCGTAGCAGTCGAATTTTTGCATGGAAAAATTCTGCAATATCGTCAGCTTCATCTTCGCGTAAGTTAGCTTTGGCGGTTTTACAGAGCATATGGTTGATGACAGTCAATTTGGAGTTGTTAAACGCTTGATCGATTCTGGACCTCCAGAAAGCGTCAAGTTTCCGTTGACAGAGCTGTCGAAAGTGCTGTTTTTGCTTATTGTAGATTGTTTTCGTGTTGTCAGTTTGTTTTCTTCGCCAAGCTCTTTCGAGACGTCGCAGCTCACGTTTGGAAGTAGCACATTCAGAATCAAACCAATGTGTATCTGGTTTGGCTTTAATCACTTTAAGTTTCTTAGGCAATTGTTCGTCTACTATAGGTTGAATTGAGCTGTGAAACCACTGGTTGCTGGTGTCTACGTTTTTGTATCGTGCATGTGCAGTTGCTGAAGGGCGGATCGAAATATTTATATAATATAGAAATATTTATATTGATTGAATAAACATTATTGGTTTCCTCAGTATCTTTGTAGTTTCAGAAAGACAATAATGCCATCGCAATACATTAAGTTTAGTGTAAAAAAGTTATTTTCAATACATTATAAATCCACTACACCTTGATTTCTTCTTTCATCTGTTTTACTATATATAAGTTTCGAAGACCAGGTTCCAGTTCCGGATCCGATTTAAATGGACGGTTCCGTTTGCTGGTTCCGGCTTTGCCCTGGTATATACATAAATCGAGAATATTTAATAAAGATACAATCTTTCCAACATGTGGAAAAATGACTGTCACGTTGTCGCTAATGTGTCACCAGGATATTATTATTGCCTTTTTACGATTTGACAGTAGGCTGCTTGCGTTGCCATACTATTGCTAATGCATATCATGCAAATACAATGAGTTCCATAGAGTTCAGCAATAGCGAAAACCAATAGACCCGGTGTAGCCTTTGAGGTATAACTATATTGAAAAACGTCAAAATTTAACAATCCGAGGTTTCTATATGGACAACGATATAGCCGATGTATACACATTAAAATAACAAATCCAACTCGTTATAACATGATAAATATTGTTGTAAAAGCCCAACGTTGACCTCCAAATATAAGTAACCCCGTCGAAATTTCTAAACTTTTTTATTTTTGGCGTATTTTTCGAGCTGTGACTTATGCCTCGACAACGTTATACGATTAGGGAAGGAAAGTAATATTTTTTGACCAAACCCGACAAACTTGATTAAAAACAGCCAATGAGCTGTCGGCGTCAGTGAACTGTAAAAATAATCCAAGCTGGTGTGACGACAGTTTATCTATTGCGCTTGAAACTCTGAGAAGTATATACATCTAATGAACAAAAGTATGTTGTTTTGAAGAGATATACCATAGGTGTATACAGTCCGTCAGTTTAGATGCGTAGATGGCTCCGGCGGGATGGGCGCGGAAAGCATGGGACTCGCCGGTCCCTTCTTACTACTAGTTACAACTATTTACCGAGATGTTGAAAACTCAGTAGGAGTATCCAGCATCGAGTATTGCAGATGGTATGCTAAGCTGTTATTGTCTGGGGTATTTTCCGCATGTTAGGACACAATGAGCGCGTACAATGTCGAAACCAAAACTGATGCTGTTGAGCGAAGATATTTATACCTAGATATATATATAATAAATGGGTCTATGTATACATATGTATACGACATAAGTTTATATATTCATGGCAAAATCTACAAACATATACCGGTACAGAAATCCAAATTCGTATTCTGTCTAGCGCTCAGGCCGTCGACAGAAGCCCCTCTTCCCATTCAGTGCCTTTGGTTAGTGGATTCCTTAAGCTAAGCTACAGACATGGGCAATTAGTAACTATCAGTCTCTCCCGAAAAAAAATTTTGTTCCCGGCTACATTTATGCCCGTCCTCCCTCCAGATTTTCCCATTTTAGCATCCTTGACGACATAACCATACCATTGTATGTCAAACAGCATGCAACACGGTACAATTGTCAAGTGGATTGTCTAGCGCATAACAAATAGCAATTAGTTTGCAGACAGGAACAGACAGGTATACCGTGCATATACATCATGCGCAGTATTATGGTTCGATAGCAGTTCCACGAACAACACTCAAAAAACCGGAAAATGTTATTATTATTTATATCAGTCTCAACACTTCATGCAACCTACAATACAAAATTGAAGTTACTACAACTACATACTACGACTATTAACTTTGAGAAGAGAAAACAAGCCACAAGAATTTATTGTTCATTACTGCACTGCAGCTGCTTGCTGCTGCTAACCTTTTAAAGGCTTCGTAGTATCGTGCTTCTATCGATATATATATATGTGTGTGGCTATACTATGCTACAGAGATGATAGCGTCCAACTTCGATCACTCGACGTGCCTGCCTGCCTGCTGCTGCTACAACTGCCATCGACTACACCAAACTGTCCGTGACTCTCACACGAAGCGTTCTACATACGCGTTGTTCTCCGTCTTGCTAAAAGGTTTTATCCGAAGACTTAACTAACGAAGTAACTAACTAAGCCGCCGGTGTCACACACAAACATACGCACATGTATCACAAAACACAATTCTACATATACATATATAATATGTATTGTGTGAACTGGACACTGATATATATATATTTAGTACCGTATGTGCATTTTTGAGGTGATGATGAAAGGATAAATGACTGAGTACAACAACTATGGCAAAGCAGGCCTCATGTTTCTATTTTTGAAACCGCTTACGTCAATACTATGACAAAATTGCTGAGCAAAAACATACGTTTCCATACCTACACACACGTGCAGTGTGTATGACCTTCGCATGCACATTACATAAACATATAAGTTACAAATCGTGCGCTCTAAAGTATGCAAATCAAGGAAGCAGAAACACGTATATATATAAATACACATATATACATATAAATATACATATATATAAATATATATATACATACCAGTGAACGGATTCGGTTCAATGACTCAATTTAATCTTCGTATCATCGACTCAATTTTTACTGCTTAGTTTCAGCAGCGTTTACGTTACCAGGTGCATAAACCTGTCCGAAAAAGTGAGGAGGGGGGTCTGACCAGCGTATTTCGTACTTAGTGAGATTACCTATATGAAAATGTCGGGTCGCGTAAACCGGCCATGGAAACGGACCACCAAAAGTGGAGGTCTGGACATCCCGTCGCCCCCCCTTCCAGACTTTACGCCATTGTATGCTATTGTTAGTCTTTGATGTTACTATATTAAGAAATATATTCCTCAAATATTAACCAAAAAGTGTTCGTCACCAACGGACTGCTGGAATTTAGCAATTTCTTATTCGATGTAAAATGAAATAGCATTGTGTTTGCACTTAGCTTAATATCTCCGCTACTCCAATGATTACAAGCCCAAATTATCAGGAAATCAACACGAATTGAAAATGTTTCATTTTGGCTATTCGGGTCTCCTAACATTTTACACCTCGACAACTCTTTGAGATGAGAAGTTGGGTTTGAAGCTCGGCTCGAGCCTGAAACTTTAACCACAGAGCCGAGCCGATATTCGTAACAAAATATCGAGTCGGCGCGGCTCGTTCACAACACTGTGCATATTTGGAAAATTTTTACCCCTACAACAACCGCACGGAAGAACACTGTTACTGCGAAAGAAACCATGTCTTTCTATCCATCACGGAAATATCGATGACAACAGCACAAATATAAATGCTTCGTGAATTCCACGACGAGTTATTCATATGCAACGCAAAGTAATAATACTATGAACATACCGGGGACGATCGTGTGACTGTTTGATGAATATCCAGACAAAACATATTTAATATACACACACCCATATAATGTATGAACCTGAATCTGAAACAGATCAATATTTGCTACATTATTCATATTTAGTGCAGACACAACTATAATTCCGCTGCAAAGGCATAATTTTTGGTATTTGACGCATGCTGGAGAACAATTTGGGAGAGCCGAAAGTTACTGTTTGCTCTAGTAGTAGCTACGGACGCATGAAATTGCATCAAGTATGGAGTCGCTGATTGTCTGGGAAAGCGGTACTAGTACCACAGGCACCAATTTGCAGATGTCTCATACCAGCTACACTACGTAATTCGTAGAAGGTGCTGTGGCATTTGCACCAATTTCTAGATGGTATCGCAGACTATAGCTACTATGAGCGAGTAACTATTATGCCAACATCAGAGAAATTCGCTGCCCCGGAGCATACAGCTTCCAAAGAGTATGTAGTCGATGCAAGTAAACAGTTTATGTGAATTGTGCGTTACTGTGATAATGTGCCGCACCATGCTGCGATGCATTTGGCAATCTTATAGATTAACTAAAGCTGAGACCGCGAGGCAATATTTGTACACCTTCTATCTTTTATAACAAATTATTTAAATTGGACATCGAACTGCTTGTACCGGTTCACTTTACACAAAACTGGGATGACATAAGGTACTGCTTGCATGAACGGATAGCCTAAAATGCACCATAAAGAAAAAAATTATATTTACCATTGATTTGTTACTAAATTATAAGAGATACAGCTCAATTTTACTACTTACATAGAAAATAATTAAATATTCTATTCACAAGCCTTTTATATTAGGAGCTAATCTAAAAGGCTTTGTTGCTATTCCACTGAAAGACTACGTGGAGACAGACTAGATGTAGTAGCAAAAACCATGATGCCTGATCAATTACACAACATCATAAAATTGTCCGATATAGCTCTTCCGTTTTTGGCTGCTGGTTGAGATGAATAAAGGTGAGCTATGACATGAGAATCACATTCCCGTCATGCAGCTTGGGCAACGAGAGCCGTTGAAAAAGAATTACTATTAACAAACTAGCTAATTGCAGTGTAATAGTTGGTATCCCAACCTACAACTCAGGAAACACTGGATATGGGTACCATATGACAAATATGTCTAGCTTAATTGTGGGCCCAAGCTAAGCTTTAGATTTAGTTTTAGGCTTTCACTTTGGCTCAGGCTTAATCTTGGTCTTAGAGAAACAAAACATTATACGATTATTAGACAGGGAAAACTAAACACGATACGCTAAGAGGGATAGACATTTGGAATGTACAATGATGAGCTTCTATAATCACAATAAGATCATAAATCGATGGCTTCGCGGCAGTGAAAAAAAATTCTCTCTTCTGGCCAAGTTGTTGTTGACGATGGTCCAGTTTGCTCAGTGAATAACGAGCTCCAAAGAATTTAACACCAGCTCAACACATCTCTGTCCGCACCACAGTATAACCAGTTTCCGTACATAAGAACCAAGAACCAATGCATTTTGTATAAGTTGACTTTAAGAGAATTTGAACACTACACAGAACTACTGCAACATTACATTATACAGGTACCATAAATTTTATTTGCTAAAAGCAAAGCTACACTTAAAATGCTCCCTCGTGATCTATTAGGCACAATCAACATATTTATTAAGATAAAACCGAGTTGCTTGCAATCTACAATATTGAAATAATAATACTCGTCTACAGATATATAAATACTTAAACAAACCTGAAATAATATTATTGTTGCAAGCAACGCCACAAGGAATAATCAAGAACGCTCCGAGATAATAGATATATAAATAAAAGAAGTTAAAGATTCAACGCGGAGCATAATATTAGGTACACCGTCGAATCGACCTGTAGTAACACACACGAAAAGTACTGGCGAACCACGAAAGTTGAGGACAGCCGTAGCCAGATACGTTTATTGTTATATCTTGATATTAGTATAGAACACCAACAACGCTGCGATTATATACATATAAATGCAGAATATTATATTTGTACACACATGTAACTAATGGACACGGGACACAAACGCCCAAATACGCTTATGAATAATATAATAATAGCAATTTAGTTTTCACTGCTTTTAATACTGCCCTATTTCAAGTCATGCACACAGCCTACAACAGCAACAGCAGCAACAACAACCATGATACTCTCTGGTTTGGTTGGCTATAGGTGGCCAACAAGAGAGAGAGATAGCGCAATCGAAGTGACAAAGCACAATACATATAATGTTATTATTATAATGCTATATCTGGGAATAAAATAATATTATCAAACCTGTACATCTATAATAAATGAGGTTTACTTTATCCTCGGGGTTTGCGTTGCAGCAGCAGACATAGCGAGTAGTTTGTAAGAAAGTAGGGCGCATGCTAGCAATATTTACGGCCCTAAGCATTACTGTACATATCAGGGCGTAATCGGAATTCCGGTTCCGGCGAAAATCGTGTTCTGGTTGCGGTTCCGGCAAAGAGCAAAAACCATACCGGAGCCGAAATTCCGGTTTAAACATTTTGTTTGAAATTCGTCACATTTTGCTTCATCTGTGGTCCAAACATATGCAATATAATATAGACAATGATCCAGTTCCAATACAACCAAGCAAAAGAAAAGATTAACTCAGCAATTGGCCGTGTGAAACGTACGTAAGGCAAATATTTTCAGTAGGAATTTTTCAACATAAATTGCAGGAGTTTGTTAACAAAACAAAGCCAGGTCGATGCTTGTAGCAGCTATTTTACACATTCAGAAGTCAGTGGGGTATGTTCGCATTAAACGGTCTAACTCGGTAACAGAGTATGGATTACTTAGAAGTACTTAGCGTAACCTTGGCTAACATAAATTGTGTCAAGCACCAGCCAGTGCGCTTGTAAACTTTGTAAATCAGTCCACATTAAAGTAAAGTAACGTTATCTGCAACGCAGCCAAAAACTGCTTTCTTGGAAATGACCTGTATTTATTGAAACTATGAAACTGTATTTGTCTCATTATAGCATTCTGATTAGAAAGTTATCATCATTATCATCTAGCTGACGGGAACTGTTTGCACAACGCTAGCCTAAACAATGTCTCTGACCACTTATCAGAAAATGAAATTACCTTCTATTATTTTGTCTTAGAACCATATAAAATAATAATTTCACGTTTCCTACAGAGCAACATGTAACAAACGTATGTGTAGTAAAGGGACGCGACTGGAGACAGGGCGAAAGTGTTTATTCTATGCTCCATGCGTTGTACGCACATTCAATTTGACACAGTATACGCAAGGGCGTATAGTGCAAGGCATCTTTTGCTTTGGGTGTCCAAAAACCGACATATTGATTAATAAATAAACATTATTAGCTTCCTCATTCTCTTTAAAGTTTCAGAAAGACAATAATGCCATCGCAATACATTAAGTTTAATGTAAAAGTTATTTTCAATATATTTTAAATCCACTATATCTTCATTTCTTCCTTCATCTGTTTTATTATTATAAGATTCGAAGACCAGGTTCTGGTTCCGGTTTAAATGGACTGTTGCGGTTGCTGGTTCTGGTTATTCTCCGATATATATCAGGGAATAACCAGAACCGGCACCAGCAACCGGAACCGTCCATTTAAACCGGATCCGGAACCTGGTCTTCGAAGTTTGTATGTAGTAACACAGATGAAAACGAAATGAAGGTACAGTGGACTTAAAATGTATTAAAAATAACTTTTATATTAAACTTAATGCGTTGTATTGCGATGGCATTATTGCCTTTCTGAAACTTTAAAGAGATTGAGGAAACGAATAATGTTTATTTATTGATCAATACGTCGGTTTTAGGACAGAAAGAGCAAAAAATGCCTTCCACTATACACTGCATCAAACTGAATGTGCTTACAAAGCTTGGAGTGTAGAATAAACACTTTCGCTCTCTCTCCAGTCGCCTCCCTTTAGTACACACGTTTGTTCATGTTTTTCTGTAAGAAACCTGAAATTATTGGATTATATGGTTCTAAGGGAAAATAATAGAAGGTAATTTTCTGATCAGTGGTCAGATACACTGTTAGGCTAGCGTTCGGCAACCGGTTCCCGTCAGTAAACGATAATGATGATAACTTTGTAATCAGAACGCTTTAAATGAGACAAACTGTTATACTGCTCGCCCACTTTCAATAAATACAATCCATTGGCAAGAACGCAGTTGCTGGCTGCATTGCACATATGTTACTTTACTTCAATGTAGACTGATTTACAAAGTTTACAAGCGCATTGGCGCAATTTATGTTAGCCAACTTTACAGCTAGGTAATTTTTAATAATCTATACTCTGTTACCGAGTTGGACCGGTTTATTGGAACATATCCTGCAGGCTTTTGAATGTACAAAATAGCTCCGACAAGAGCCGAAATTCCGGTTTAAACATTTTGTTTGAAATTAGTCACATTTTGCTTCATCTGTGGTCCAAACATGTGCAATATAATATAAACAATGATCAAGTTCCAATACAACCAAGCAAAAGAAAAGATTAACTCAGCAATTGGCCGTGTGAAACGAACGTAAGGCAAATATTTTCAGTAGGAATTTTTCAACATAAATTGCAGGAGTTTGTTAACAAAACAAAGCCAGGTCGATGCTTGTAGCAGCTATTTTACAGATTCTGACGTCTCCTGGTTACGTTCGAATTAAACCAGTCCAACTGTGTAACAGCGTATGGCTTACTTAGCGTATGCTTGACTAATATAAATTGCATCAAGCACCAGCCAGTGCGCTTGTAAACTTTGTAAATCAGGCGAAATTGAAGTAAAGTAACATTATCTACAACGCAGCCAGAAACTGCTTTCTTGGCGATGAACTGGATTTATTGAAACTGTGCGAGCAGTATCACGGTTTGTCTCATTTATAGCATTCTGATTAGAAAGTTACCATCATTATCATCTAACTGACGGGTACTGTTTGTCCAACGCTAGCCTAAACAGTGTCTCTTACCACTGATTAGAAAATTACTTTTTATCTATTAATTTTTCTTGGAATCATATAAACCAATAATTTCAAGTTTCCTACAGAACAACATGTAACAAACGAAGTGTTTATTTTACGGTCCATGCGTTGTAAGCACATTCAATTTGACGCAGTACACGCAAGGGTGTATAGTGGAAGACATTTTTTTGCTCTGGGTATCCAATAAAACGACATATTGTTCGACAAATAAACATTATTAACTTCCTCAGTGTCTTTAAAGTTTCAGAACGGCAATAATGCCATCACAATACATCAAGTTTAAAGTAAAAGTTATTTTTAATGCATTTTAAATCGACTTTATCTTAATTTCTTCATTCATCTGTTTTACTATATATATAAATTCCGAAGACCAGGTTCCGGTTCCGGTTTAAATGGACGGTTCCAGTTCCGGTTATTCCCTGATATGTTTGGACCATAGATGAAGCTAAAATGTGAAAATTTTCAAAACAAAAATTTTAACCCCGAATGCCGGTTCCGGTATGGTTTTTGCACTTTGCCGGAACCGCAACCGGAACACGATTTTCGCCGGAATCGGAACCGGAATTCCGGTTACTCCCTGATATACATATATGCACATACATAGCATTAAAACAATAATAATGCATACATAATCATAAACTATGCTAGTGGTGCAAGCTGAGAAAATTGTTCGGTTAGGACTGGTTCATGAACCGCACTGGTATGACCGACTGGGCAAAAAAATTAATTTCAGCAATAAATTTACTGTCCAGTCATGTACACTGAGTGAGGCTTGTTTTAGAGGCAGTATTGACTTTACATCAAGCCTAGGGAGATGTTATCGGAACACATATTAATTAATACGTCGCACAGTAAAGTCTGAGTACCAGATTTAGTCAGTGAAATATTTCTATGAAACTCGTTTTATTATATTTTTGTTCTACAGTACGAAATAATAATGTAAATTTTGCGGAGGGTAATGTTTTAAAATTGTGAAAAAAATACTAACAGATTTCAGTAACTACAGTTGAAGCAGTCAACACATGCAGCAATAAATTACCAAACATTTCGGACAAACATTCTCATAAATACAAAGATAATAAAATTTCAGAAACCATTCATAATTTATAATACAAGAAGACACCAGTGTTGCAATATGATCCTTAGATGCACAATAAATGCGCTAATTTGTAAAATGGTCTAATTCTGTTCTACATAATGTTAATTCGAACAACACAATTCGGATATCTACACCGGTATATGGCTTAGTCAGCCACAACGTTTGGGAGGGGCCTGGTAATTTATTAATGACCGTTGTTCTTAGCTTAACTTAAGTGCTTCTACGACACAGAGCCACGGTTATCTCCTTGACTATGCCCATGCACCGATTATCTAAATATAATAAAAACGAGCTTGTTGGGACCCTCAGGGACCCGATTCGATCCAATTTGGCCCAAACTTTTGGGGTGGGGAAGATGTTGAAATCTGACTTCAGAACTAACTGAAAGGGACAAAATAAAATTTCAAGCTTTCTAATGAACTATACCGCTAAACAATCCGTAAAGCCAAGGTGGAGTTATGCGTGTCACCCTAAAAACGCAATAACGGAAACTGCCAAATTTCACCACTCTACAGCAAGGAATAGCCGGAACTGAATTCCGGTTTGTCATTTACATTATATGATTGCGAATCTTGTGACAAAAATTACTGCACAGTATCTAGCGACAAACATAATATGCCAAATGTATCTTTATCAGTCTCATATGCTTGGAAGACCACAAGAAAATCAATTTTGTGTATCTGACATTGTTGAGAATCTCCTACCAATAGTAAATCACTAGGTGATTGTAATAAGGGCGAGCGTGGATAGTCTTAAGTTCATTGTCTATATATATTGAGGTTCGAAATTGTGGTTCCTAAGCCCTCTTTAAAGGAATATAATGTCAATAATACACCCGCAGTACATTAGAAGTATCTGTGTCTGTAATTGTTGGTACGTATCAGTGGCCTCTTCCCACATGAGTTGAAAAGCTGGATCTTACTTAGTAAGCCGAAGCATGGGGTGTCGAAAAGGTGCTATATCCTGTGACAACAGCCAGATGATGTGTCTTTTTCAGTAAATTCCAACATACACGTAATAAGCTGCACGCATTTTTGTTCTGGAGATTTTTTCAGACAACGCTAAGCCCAATGGCTGAGAAATATTGAAAACAGCACACTTTTTGTATTTGCGATTCAGGTTGGAAAATTCAAACCGCAAGCAGGTTCTTCCGACTGGGCTATCACTGCCAAATTTCACAGGAGATATAAAGCTTCTATACTTAAAATCTCCGTCTTTCATTAAGCTATACCACTGATCTTTAGATATACTGTATATTTTTGCATATCCAATACACATTATTTTATAAATAATTCACATAAGCAGCCTTCACACATACAGGGACTTAGGTTGGATGCAGCTTTTTGATTATGGGTTCGGCGAAACCGCAATAGCATCCAACCAACCATATGAACTACATGTTAGGTTATATATCTTACTATTGGATTAGTAATAGGACCTTGAAGACTAAGGGGTGTGGAAATCTGTATATAAAAATTTGGGCTGGGTTGGAATTCGAATGCACGCCCTCGGGCTGTTAGATACGCAAGAAGAGTTCATCCGACTGAGCTATCCCTGTCCTACTTCACAGCAAATATAAGGCTGCTATATTCAACATCCCCGTCTTTCATAAATGTCTATTAATGGCCTATTATATATATATACACATTTTTGCATATTTAATTTGTATTTTATTTCACTGATAATGCACATAAGCAGCCGGCACACGCACAGTGACTTAGGCGAAACGCAATGTGGGTTCGGCAAAGCGGCAGTAGTATCGAACCACCCAGTACGACCTCCATGATAGGTTAAATATTTTTGTTTAAATTATAGGATCTCCCATTATGTATTACACAATAATATAAACATATAGAATATATGGGTCATTTCACGAAACCATGTACTTTTGAAACACCACTTTTTGAAGCCAAAATGAAACGTTTTCGAATGTACAGTGTCTAGACCCCTTCCGATGTAAAAAACCCTGAATTTTTCGAATATCGAGGTCTCTATGCAAAACGAGCTACCTGAAACCTGCTACAGGGGTT